>JACCGJ010011992.1:0-49775 GCA_013407085.1 Atriophallophorus winterbourni
TCGTTCACTGTATAAACTTTGTGTTATTCATTCATTCGTTCAATACACAGGTCACTGTCCGACGAGAGATAATCTTCCTAAATTAACAGTGAAACTAATTCGCCGTTTTTACTCTCTTGGAACACGATGAGTCATTGTTTCTTTCTTGAATTCTATGCAATTCGTCGCGTTCTTGACGAATCTGAATGAGCTTCATGTCACTTGGTCAACTTAGATCTCCCCAACGCTTGTGTCATTACAGCAACATGAAGGGAAATACATCAGTTGTCATTCGTGCGAAAGCTGCATCGAAGTAGAATCATTAGCGCGAAAAACGTGAGTCCAGTTATTGATTTTTAGGTTGTATGTCGTATTACAATTTGAAGTTCATTCATATATTATATGTTATCTTGGCTACAGCATTGCAGATGCAATCAAATACCTTCAATAATCTAAATTGATTTACCAGTATTTCGTTGCCACCCAAAAAATAATGTTTGGTAAATCTATAATATTACTTCCATTCAATACCTAATTTGCCATTTCTAAAAAGCTGGAAGAATTTCGAAAGAATTTTCTTGTATTATGCGGCCCATCGTTTGGTGAAAAGTAGGAGTTATGTAAGTGAACATGTATTAACACAAAGAACAAATATTATCACAATTGAAACGCATCTGGTCAAAGTAAATTTGCATGATCTTGTTCGACGACTTTCAGAATGCGGTTTAAGACACTTGACTTGAGTTTTTTATCGTCAGCTGCCAAAATAAACAAAAGAGAATCATTCAGCTTATGTAGGCACACTTCAATTGATGCGAATCTTTTAATATAGTCATTTCAAACTAAGGGAATCCTTTGCACACCAAATATATTCATTGATAATATATCACAATCAAATATAAATTCAGAAAAATTCTAAATCGCTAATAGTAGAGCAGTGATTTGTAGTAGCGTGGAAGAGTACAACTTCGATATTCGACCAAATAATTTGAGTTTCATCTATGACAGATGTTGCACATCCTGTGTTCGCCTAAGAACTGGTCGACACAAGAAATCAGTTCCTCCATCTCAAACGGTACCGTAGATTGCGTGTTTTGTTCATTCGTATTAGAGAACATGAACGGAACTGTAGATATGCTGGATAAATCCATCTTTTCTTCGAAAGTTGATCTAACAGAGAGGAGCTCGGCTTTACTAAATTCTTGTGATCTTCTCTCAAAACACAGCATAGTGCTTTCACTGTCCTCACTGACTAAGCCATTCGGAATATTTTCCATGATCATGGGTAAAGTATCCTCATCATCAGTTAGGATTTCTTCGTCTAAATAAAACGGGATGGTGGAGGCTTCGGATTCTGAAGATGCGTTTTGGTAACACTGAATTGTGAACTCATCGGAAGACGAGGTTTCGTCTGTGATCTCTGAAGAAATCCTTGACAACAGGGGTACAACTGGGGTTTCTGGTTGCATTCCGATGCGTGTGAAAAACCTGAAAATGCGCGGGAAATTGGTGCTTTTCCAATTTATTGTTATTCTATTTATTGGTTGTTGTAAATTACACCGAATATTTTGATCGATGGAATCTAGTCTAAATTGCATTAAATCAGCGTTTCGTTATAAATAAAATCACTTTGGGCGGAATCAAATTACCCAAAGACATTTCATTTATAATGCAACGCTGATTTAACGCAATTCAGACTAGATTCTATCGATTAAAGTAGTCGGCGTAATTTAAAGCAACTAACGAATAGAATAACCATAAATTGGAAAAGCAACAATGTTTCCCGCATTTTCAGGTATTTTACACTCATCGGAATGCAACCAGAACCCCAGTTGTACCCCTGTTGTCAAGGATTTCTTCAGAGATGACAGACGAAACCTCGTCTTCCTAAGAGTTCACAATTCAGTCTAACCTAAATGCATCTTCAGAATCCGAAGCCAGCACCATCCCGTTTTATTTAGACGAAGAAATCCTAACAGATGATGTGGATACTTTACCAATGACAATGGAAGATATTCCGACTGGCTTAGTCATTGAGGACAGTGAAAGCACTATGCTGTGTTTGAAGAGAAGATCACAAGAATTTATTGAAGCTGAGCTTCTCTCTGCGAGATCAACTCTCGAAGAAAAGATGGATGCATCCAGCTTATCTACAGTTCCGTTCACATTCTCTAATTCGAATGAACAAAGCACGCAATCCACGATACCATGCATGATGGATGAACTGTTTTCATTCGTCGATCATTTTCTAGGCAAAACAGTATCTACAACATGTTTCTCAGATCAATCTCAAATTATATGAAATAATATCGAAGCTGTATTTTTCCACTCAAAATCACAGCTCTACTATTAGTGATTTAGAAATTAGAATTTTACTGAATTTCTATTTGATTGTGATATTTTAACACAAAAAACCCTCGAATAAATATTTTATAGGTATATTTTCTATTCAATTTCCATGGTGCAGTTTTAAGTTGGAGGTTTGCCAACGTGTTCATTTAACTTCACACAATCGTAGAGCGCTCAAATACTCGTAGTCAAAAAATCTCGTGATGTGATTTATCTAATTATAACCCAAGTGGAGTTACACACAAATCAAAAAACCTCAACCATATTAGCATTGCTATGAAATGATTTACACCGCAAAAGTTGGACATTTGGCGTGTAGCTAGGTGAATGCTTTTGTTATGCGTATCATGGAAAGTACATTCAATCTATTTAACCCAAGTCTAGCTATCTCGAATAAGCGTAATTATCATACGATCAAAACCAGCTAGAATCATATAAAAGCAGCGATAATGTTCATTTGTTGAAACGATAATTTAAATGCTTCGGAGAAATTGCAGCATTTGAAAAAACCAAAGGACTTACAAGCCGTTGAAAGCTTATCGATGAGGAGCGAATCAAATCGACCTCATAAATCTGGTGATGTTACTAGAACTATGCAAACGTTCGAATTTAACGGACGACGAAATTAGTCACAAAACTACCAAAGTGAACAGATAAAGTTTCAATCCATGTAGATCGAAACGCTATTGACTATTTTAACCGTTCATACATAATTTGATTTTTATTCTGTATTCAGCGCAGATTAGTTATTCGAGTTCAATTGTTGAGCAACATAATTAATAAGGCATGGAAAGGTCGCGCTAAAGCATTTTCAATGAATTGGTTAGCAAATTCAACCACAGAATACATTTAGCGTGAAACGAAGAACCCTGAACGAATGATTTATGAAAATGTGCCGATCGGCACATTCATTGGTGTCAGGGATATCACCAAGCCATGTAGCAAGAGTTGGTCAAGTGATTCGCCGTGAAAAATCAACTCTCGATGAACAGACGGATTCATTCAGTTTATCTACTATTCCGTTAATTTCAGAAATTTGAATAAACATGGGACGCAATCTGCGAGGCAATTCATGATCAAGAATCTACTTTCAATCGAAAATTTGGTTTCACGTCAAATAGTTCTCAATCGGACATGAAATCTGCATCCTTCGCTTCCGATGAGTTGCAATTTTTCTGACCGAAATCCCAAGTTGCATTATTGCACTCCACTCCAAATCAGAGATCACCCATTGACGATTTTGAACTTTGATTTTCCCCACGAATAACTGTGAATGTCTATTTTCTGAGTCAATTTCGAATTCTATTTCTGTGACGCCGTTTCCAGTGGGTGGTTTGCCAACATTTTCATTTAAATCTAAACAACTCCCAATTATACAATTATCTGCAAACGAAAAAGCAAAAGCGTTTGTTTTCCCATTTCCGTTCCTTTCATAAAAGCAGTGATAATCAGTAGAAGCTATCCCGGTTAGATGGAGATGATTTATTAAATAGTCAATATTTTAAAATTAATATTCTGCTGATCGTTTTAAACAAATTTAAAATCATTTCAGTCCCTTGAGCTTCAGAAATCCTAGTCATTTTATGCCAATTTTTAAATGCAATATTGCAGACCGTGATGAGACCCAATCTAGCTAAAAATACTCCGAAACGATAGATTAGTACCAAACTCGTAACTCGAATCAGCTTCTGGTGTTAATTGGCCTAATGTAGAGGTGAGTTGATAGGCCTACCTCAATCTGACGGAAAAATTCAATGAGCAACACATCACTTCAGTCCCCCAGTCTTCGTGAACGAAACGATTCAAGCTCGATCAGGTGGTTATTACTGCTTCATGAGGTCCCATCTTCGACAATTCAGAAGAAAAGATAAGGAACAGTCACCACCTCAGAGCGCGTTAGTTGACAGATGCTGTAAGACACGAACCGCTCAGCTTACGTGACTAGCCACAGGAGAATAATCTTAGTATGCTCAGGTCCGAATATTCAAATTATTTATGACCGATGCACAATCACATTACTTCCCGATATAAACCATGTTCCCGAACATGTAAATTTACGAAATGTAACAACGTGGTCTCGAACGTTATTGTTGCTACTCATTACATCACAACTTACAATAATTTGAGGCCATATTGCACTGAGTGTAGAATTCGATTCATCCAAATCATAATTGGGTAATCACTCGCGTATAATCCACAGTTATAAACTGCAGGCATCATTGTGAACAGATCTAGCGAGAAAGACGATCGTTTGAACTTGTATTAAAAAGCGAAATCGCAAATAACTCAAGCAAACACGCGTATAGCTGGTCGCTTAAGTCTTGTGAAGGAAATGATAAAAGACAGAAATTTCCCACAATGGTTTTAAGAACCATCTTAATTGCACTTTTTTCTAACACGTTAATCTATGACTTTTTATTGCGTGATACTTAAAATGGGATTACCTTTCTGTGGTCATATCGGACGAATACTCACAGTGTGTATAAACCGTTCAAATGGTCAAACATGTTTGTTTTACCGGAACGAACCTTCATCTTTTCACCTCGGCGGTCTATAGACCGATTGCGACATTAACCAACCTCGTCCATTTGCTTAGATTCAGTTATCTCACCGGATTCGTGGGATTAATTTGAATCGCACTTCGTCAGAAAGATTAAAACGGCATATGAGTTTTGTATTTCTTTTAAATGTTTCCTAATCCCAACCAATGTTCGCTTCAGATGTATTGGTATTCTAGTTTAGTCAAGGCGAACTCGAGCAAACATGAGAAATGCTTCGAAATCAAATGCAAGCAAAAAGCAGCCATTTTAACTTAAGAAATATTCGATGTTATCTTTGGTCTCATCACGGGACATCAGGAGCCCCTTTCCTTGATGTTTTGTACAAATTTAAACTATGTTCAACATTGCCCGGTATATGTTGAGTATAGGATGAAAAGGCATGGAAATGTATCTGTACGTGAGGATCATGCTAAGGCATTCCATGTGAATGTGTTGGCGAAGATAACCGCAGAATGCATCCAGCAAGATCGATTAGACGATCTTGTGGTCGGAGCAATCGTTACCCCAAGCGTTTTCGTTATGTCGATATTCAATCAGAAATTTATCTTCGCAATGACCAATAACGTACATGTTGCTGGTATGCATAATTTGAGATGCGAAATGAAATTCGCCGGTTTGATTCTGACACAGGCTTTTCGTATTGCAATTGGTCTGAACATGAAATATGATTAAGGAAATGTTCATCCACCACATATACTCAACCTCACCGTAGTCTAAACATCTATCTGATCTCACATGAATTAGTGTAAGTATTGCATTGATGGGTAAGGCAAGGTTTACACAAATACTTCCTTCTACTTTCTGAAATACCACCATATACCTATTGAATTTGGCGGCAGTCTCATTAAAATTTCATCTCTCTGTTGCGAACGAGAGAAATGATTTGAAATTTGAATTTCTATTTGACCATGTGGTTTCCGATCATTAGAATGCTTATCGACTCTATTTACTGACAAGGCAACGCAATTGATATATTTTTTATTTTTCTATGGTGACAGACATCTTCTAGAGAAGACACTAGACATTTTCCTTTGTCTAAATTAACGTTCCATTGATAACGCCGAGGATACCAGTTGGAAGACCCCGTCTGAGGTCAACTCTCCTAACCATAGTCACATCGGTAAAGTGAAGTTTCAATAGTGAATTCCTTTCTGCTGAACACGATAAAAACTTTATCTTTGGCTCAATGAATATTTTTGATTTAATTGTATCTGCAATTAAAATTAGAACTTCAAAGAAATATGAATAGCAACGCCAGGTTCGTCGGCCTGCGTCGAGAAGCGATTCAAAAAATAAGTAATGACTGTTCAGAAATTCTGCTCGATGTATGCAATTCCGTCTTGGACCAAGTTGGCATGCCCGGCAGTGAATATATGAACTAATAGTCAGAATCAGAAATAACCTTCTTCTAATTAATGGCATTTGACTTAGCAAAGATCAGGACCACGAAACTTTAAGATTTGAACCCCTACATCTCGAGATTTTCCTTACGAAATTTCGGCATCCACCATCCAGAATTTCTGTAAATCGCCTTCAACGTTTGAATATGTTAAGTCGAGTTTGAGCGTGTTTAGCAGACACAGTCGCCAATAGTGTGTCTGCCTGAAAACGGACGATTTCGAACATTTCAACGTAAGCGCCCGATATTCACCTATAAGAGCGACGTCATAATTACCAATCGAAAATATCTAATTTTTAAACAACATCATTTTAGTCGTAACGTTCTCAAAAAGCGATTCATTGTGTTATCTTGTGAGATTAGTACTCAAACATTTGATTAGATGTGCCACAAAGCAATATATTAAACCACAAGCATCACCTCACAAATTTTTGAAACCGAATCATCCTGATCTGAATTTTATTCGCCTTGATCCTACCAAGCTATGACACGAACATCTTGGAATATTGTTTAAAATATTTCCATCAAACAATCTGCGTCATTTTATCGAACGTTAACATCTAAGCTGAAACAATCGGCAATCACTTCAGCATGTTGCCTCATATTCGCATTCTCTGGATTAATCTAAATTTCACTTAATATCTAAGATTGCGCAATTTGGTACGCCTACCTGAGAGACGCGGGCCGCGTAGCTCACGTGACCAGCAACATGAGAATCATACAATTTCACTAAAGTCCGGAAAAAACTCAAATATGACCGTTGCTCAATCATGTCACTTCCCGATGGAAACCATTCTGCGGTTACGTAATCCAACTGGGTGTACTTTCTTGTTATCGTGGGAAATAATCGTGCAAACCTTTGTAAATGTAAGGTCAAACAAAGTTGATTATGCTTGGTAATCCAAACCGCCTTTTACTTAAGTTATAGTTGAAATCCAGATGTATATATCGAGCTTAGGCAAACATGCAAAATGCTTTGAAAACAAATGCCAGCAAATTATTCGATCTTATAACTATTATTATAACTTTGTGATTTCCGACGCCTCATCCCCTCAAGACATCCAGTGGGTCGATGATTGTGAAACTATCCTCCCCCTCCTACTTAGCTACAGAATTAACGAAATGCGAATTATTCAACAATGGCAACAAACTCCAACTTGGTTCAGAATTCCTAAACTGTTTCGAGACATGTGGATCCTGATCATGCTGCCCCCTGATGATAAATAATTCATGACGAACAAAATTCTGCAAACCATTTGCGGAACAAATTTTAGAATCCGAGTATCCTATACATGTGTATAAGGAGTCAATTCACAAATAAATCTCGCCGCCAAGATTCGAGCTGGAGCCTTAGATGCGCTGGAATCCAGAACTTGTGCTACATCTGATACCAATATCCAACCTATCATGGACCGCAATTGGACAATCGCTGTTAACGATATTTGCTCATCAAGGGGCGTCGAATTCCACAATCAGCTTTGTTTGACCTTACATTTGAAGAGGTCAGCATGGTCATTATTCACGATAACGAGGGAGATCACCCAGCTGGATTACGTAACCGCAGCATGGTTTCCATCGGGGAGTGAAGTGATTGCGCAACGGTCATAGTTGGGTTGAATATTCGGACTCTAGTGAAATTGGATGATTCTCATGTTGCCAGTCACGTGAGCTACGCAGCCCGTATTTTTTCAGTATGGTTCCATATTGTGCAGCCTTGAATATTGACGAAGCATTAGATGCATCTAGAACATGGCAACGTTAAGCCTACATGCGGCAGTGATTACCGATTGATCCAGTTTAGATGGTTACGTTCGATGAAATGATGCAGATTGTTTGATTGAAATATTTTAAACAGTATTCCTAGATTTAGCTATCATAGCCTAATCGAATCATAGAGAATAAAACTCAAATGTGGAGGAATCGGTTTCAGTAATTTGCCACTTTATGCTTGAAAGGAAAGTGACCTGATGTAATTGTTTTGACACTTCAAATCTAATGTTTGAGTACTAATCCGTGAACATAACACTTTATCCGTACTAATAATTTGTGGTTAAATTAATTTGATTCGCTGGAAATACTTCTTGTTGAGCAGTTCGTTTTTAAAATAGAAGTTTACACAAGTGCAATGTTCATTATTTCGTTTTGCCGTTATTTCGATGCATATTTTTGTTTGGTTCATCGATATTTTGCCCGTTTTGTGGCTAATTCATCGCATCCCAATGTCAAAGATATTACATCAGACTGTACTGAGTTGAGTCTGTCAAACGCTGCGTTCATAGTTCAGTTGTTGAAGAAATTCGGCGAACAATGAAATAGACCGGGTAACAGATTTTACTGAAATTGCAGCATAAACGTTAAGCCAAAGCAAATGCTAGGTCTTAATTGTGATAGGATAAACTCACGATATATCTTTATTTGACTGACCTATTTTCAAACAGTCAACGCTTTTCTGCTTTGATACGTAAATACGTGTAGAACTTAGCCCCGTTGAAATCACTTCAGAGTATTAACATTGTGCAGTAGTACTCACTCAACAGTTGACCTGAAGCACATAAAATTCATTGTCGCCTTGGTTTTTGTGAGACAGTTTGCAACACATTCAGAGTTTATCGATTCCCGTGAAAGAATCGCTACAGGCTAATTCGGGGAACCTAATGGATCAGTGTACCTTATGTACAGGGTCCTCACACATTTGGGTTGCGGAAGAGGGCACTAACTTCGACATACTTCGGCTTTCATCATGCTCTTAATATCAGCGTGAGGCATATTTGTATGCTCTTTATGCATATCACAAATCAAACCTATTTTGCCAATAATTCATTTTTCTGTAACGAACAAATTTTAATTTTTCTGAATTTCTGAATAATTGTGTTATTTCACCGTAAAATGACTTCTAATATAGATTTTGTTAGTAAACATCGAATTCAATTTGTTTGACGCAGTTTTAAGTGGGAAGTTTGGCAACCTGTTTATCAAACTTAGCAGAATTATATAGTGCTCATAATACCCGTTAAAGATCCCTTCATAACAGCAATGCTAATCAATGGGATATATCCTGATAGGATGCAAAGAGGGCTTATTAATTTAGAAGCGATATTTGGTTGATTGTTTTAGCAAAGTTGTGATGATTTTAGTCTATTGAACCGCTAAAACCTTCATAATGATATCCGTATTGTCCAATGCATGTATGCAAATTATGGTGAGAAACATTCTAACTGAAACTGTACTGAACGATACACTAGCACCAAAGTAGAGAACTGATTCAGCTTTTAGTAATGATAGATTTATGATAGAAGTAGAATAATAGAAGCCATACATGAGGAAAAATCAATATCCTAATTTTTATGAGCGATGTTTTGAGCATGTCTAGCAAGAATGAGCTCGCTAATTCCAAACATTCTCGTCACGGAAAAGTTGGGACATCTTTAGAGAATGAGTATCTTTTGAAACGAACATAATATTGAAGACCTAAAGAAATGTATATACCATGACCACTCTTGTTAATTTTAGAATGAAGTCTAATTACCATGGGTTTACAATGTTGAGTATGGAATTCGCTCATTGGCGATCAGAAGACTTTGTGATTGGAGGAATAGTTGTCCCCACGGAGGACGGTATGTTCGCAAGTCGACCAATCAGTGTTTGCGTTTACAGCACCAAGAGAGAAGAATTTATTCGATGGATGAGCGTGATTGGTGGACCTAATCAAACTGACTACAGAGATTTCATTAATAATGCAAAGCTGATTTGATGCAATTCAGACTATATCCACCGTTCAAGTAAGTCGGCGTAAATTATGGCGACCAACTAGTAGGCTAACAATAAATAGGCAAACTACCAAACGTTTCCCGCATTTTTAGGTATTTCACACGCATCGAAATGCAACCCGAAACCCCAGTTGAAGCCGGGTTATCATGGATTTCTTCAGAAATGACAGACGAAACCTCATGTTTAGAAGAATCCACAATTCCTTGTCACCAAAACAGATCTTCAGATTCCGAAGCTTCCACCATCCCGCTTTATGTAGACGAAGAAATCATGACAGATGATGAGGAAACTTTACCAATGACGACAGAAGATGTACCTACTGGCTCAGTCGGTGAAAACAGTGAACGCACGATGCCGTGTTTTGATAACAGATCACATGATTCATCCAGCTCATCTACAGTTCCATTCATATGCTCCAATTCGAATGAACAAAGCACGCAGTCAACGATACCATGTGTGATGCAGGAACAGCATTCCAGCTGGGAGTTTGATTCGACGAATTCTCGAGCGAACACGGGAACTGCCTCTTTCGAATCCGACGAGTCTCACTTTATTTGGACCAATCCCGAAGTTGAATTCTTTCACTCCACTCCGAATCACAGATCACCAATTAGCGATTTTAATTTTTGATTTTCTCTGAATTTCTGAATAATTGTGTAATTTCCCCGCCAAATGCTTTCATATATATATTTTGGTAGTAAATATCGAATTCATTTTCTTTGACGCAGTTTTAAGTGGGAATTTTGCCAACCTGTTCATTATACTTGCAGAATTGTAGAGCGCTCATTATACCACATAGAGATCCCTTTATAAGAGCCTTGCTAATCAATGGGAGATATCCTGATTAGACTTAAACAGTACTCAAAGCAAGTACCGAGTCTCAACTGCCGAGTTGTGATGATTTTAGTCTATTTAATCGCAAATACCTTCCTGATGATATCCTTATTGTTCAATGCATGTATGCAAATAATGGTGGGAAACATTCTAAATGAAACTTCACTGAAATGATAGAATAACACCAAAGTAGTAAACTGAATCAGCTTTTAGTGATGATAGATTTAAGACAGACGTAACATAATAGATGACATACCTGAGTACGACCCGGAAAATCAACATCCAAATCTTTATGGGCGGAACGATTGAAGCTCGACCAAGCGGTTTTCTTTGCTTCATAATGTCACATCGTTGACATTTTAAAATGGAATGGCCAAGATCTCGTGTCTAATCCAGAGTTAATATCTGCAGGGATCATGCGAAAGAAATTAAACAAGATGAACGATCGTTTCAACGTGCACTAAGGTGCGAATTAATAATATTACAAACTTGAAATGAATATTCAACATGCCAGAAAAAGATTTGGAAAGCATTATAAATCTAGATAATCTAAAATCTTAATCTCTAAATATTAGCATCGATAGAATATGAAACTCAGTAAAATTGAGGTATCATTTTTTAAATGCTGCGTCTTATCTGAAACGCGTAATGAACACATTACCGTATTTTTCGGACTATAAGGCGCACATAAAAACACTAATTTGTACGAAAAATCAGCATTGAGCCTTATATTCCGGTGCGCCTTATGTATGAATAGTATATGTTCACACTGCGCTGAAAAATCTGTCAAAATGTTTTATTACGACTTTGGTAAGTGACGATGTCACTCCCCTTGATTGTAGAAGTCGGCTTTCTATGCTGTCTAGACAGACTTGTTTTGGGGTCAGAGTCAAACAATCAACAACAGATCAACATAAATCTCTTCAGCGATTAAAATGAAACTCTTTCACTTACCGAAACCACTATTCCTGGTACGTACGGTGCTTAAACATCCGGTGATTAAAGACCCCAAAATGGCACCTGTTAAGAGACATGCTTACGATGCGGATTCCAAACTCAAGGCCATCAGCAGCGCAGTACAAAATGGGAATAGAGAAGCTGCGAAACAATTCAACATTAATGAATCAATGGTACGGAATTGGAGGAAACAAGAAGATGACCTGCGTCAAGTAAAGAAGACGAAGAAGAGTTCCCGAGGGAACGAGGCAAGATGACCACAATTAGAGGACAAAATTTAGCAGTGGATTACTGAACAGAGAAGAGCAGATAGAAGTGTCTCTACAATCTCTATTCGACTTAAGGCAACAGCGATGGCACGTGATATGAAGATAGACGAATTTCAAGCAGGTCCTTCTTGGTGCTTCCGTTTTATGAAAAAACCTCATCTCTCCATCCGCACAAGAACTTCCACTTCGCAGCAACTGCCAATGTATTACAATGGAAGGATAGCTATCTTCCGAACTTACTGCAAGGACGAGATCATAGAAAAGAAGATCCATTCTGACCACATCAAAAACATGGATGTTGTCCCTCTCACCTTTGACATCCCCATAAACCGTACCTTAAAAAAACAGGGACGTCTACTGTATCTATACGCACCACAAAAAATGAGAAATCTCCCTTCACTGTCGTTCTTGATTGCCAGGCTAATGGTCATAAAAACCACCCATGGTCATTTTTAAGAGTAAGACTTTGCCAAAAGAAACGTTTCCTGTTGGAATCAATGTTAAGGTCAATCCGAAAGGCTGGATGGACAGAAGAGAAAATGAGCGAGTGGCTGAGAGAAGTTTATGTCAGGAGGCCGGATGGCTTTTTCCACACTTCTACGGCCTTATTGATCTACGACTCTATGCGCGCTCATCTCACTGAAACTGTCAAAAGTCAATTGAAGAAAACCAATTCGGCGCTGGACAAAATTCCTAGAGGATTGACCAAAGAAATCCAACCGCTAGATATTGGAGTCAATAGGGCGTTCAAGGTTAAATTGCGAGCCGCATGGGAGCAATGGATGACAGAAGGTGAGCATATATTTACCAAGACAGATAGGCAACGCCGGGCTAGTTACGCCACTGTCTACCAATGGATCGTCGACGCCTGGGCTAAAGTATCAGTCTCTACTGTTGTCCGAGCTTTCACTAAGGCTGGAATCATTGATGAACAGCAATGAGACTGAATCGGATGATGACGAGAGGGATCCGGGCGTGCTTGATGCCGCTATCGCCCAACTGTTGAATTCTGACACCGAAGAAGAGGAATTTGATGGATTCGTAGAAGAGGAATGATTAAAAAGTTAGTGTACTTTTTTATGTAATATTGACAGTTATTGTTCATGATTTGAATAAAGTCTGAACAATCCGACTAATTTTGTTTCGCTTTATGCGCCTTATAATCCGGTGCGTCTTATATATGAAAACAGATCGTTCACTAATAGTGCGTCTTATAATCCGGTGCGCCGTATAGTACGAAAAATACGGTAATCTAGTTTCATATGTTGCACGATATTTAAAATTAAATCAACCTTCTTTGGTCAAATCAGATGAATATTCACAGCGTTTATGACCCGTTCAAATGGTCAAACACTTTTCGCTTTACACGAATCGAACCTTGATCTTTTCACCTCGGTAAGTTCGAGACCAATTGCATCATGAACCAACGTCGGACGTTTGTTTTGATCTAATCACCTCACAAGCTTCGTGGGATTTATTTAAATCGCACTTCATTAAAGAACTTTTAACCGCTTGCATGTTTGGCATTTGCTTCAAATGCTTCTTAATCCAAACCGATTTTCACTTCAGTTGTAGTTCAAATCCAGTTGAATTATAACGAGCTGAAGCAAACTGGAACAATGCTTGGAAATGAAATGCAGATTATATTCGCTATTGATTCAAACTAGACTAAGGCACTGGACGAAGGTGATGCTCTACATGTTTGCTTTTAAAGTTTTCAATAGAGCCAAGCATGACTTTCTTAAAAAAAAATGCTTGAAGCTTATTGACTATCGAGGACGTTGCTGAATTGGATACGGGACTATATTGCTGATAGACACGTCCAAATTTGCGTTGGCAGCACCCGCTCTGGAAAAATAGACATCACATGTGGAGTTCCGCAAGGCTCGGTTTTTGGACATATTCTGTTCTTTGTGTATATGAACGATATAGTACATACATATCGACAAAACTCAATAGAACGATCCCGTCAACCAGAAGCTCGTTCAATCGATAATGCTATAAGCATTCAGTGGTTAAGTTCGCTAACCAATTAGATAAAACTACCCTAGCGTGACCCTCTCGTACATTGGCATTTAGTATCAAATAAAAGAACAGCCAATTTGATCAATCTCATCGAATAGTGAGAGGTCATGTCAGATTTGAATCGAAGCGGATCTCGTTAGTTTCTAGTTTTGATACACATTAATCCTCTTTATTAGTCATTTCCTTTATACAAACACTCACTCACACGACACGACCATGTTCGTGCTGTTTGCCTCATCAGCTACGGACAGTATGATCAGGATCCACATGCCTCTAAACAGTTTAGGAATTCTGAATCAAGTTGGAGTTTGTTGCCATTTTTGGATAATTCGCATTTTTTTAATTTTGTAACTAAGTGGAAGGACGTAGGGAATCTGGCTTGGTAGATCTCCATTTTGTGTGTTTTCTGGTAGTGGGAAAGAGGTCGCACATTCAGTGGAAGCCGCTGCCAATCATACTCCAATTATTCCTTGTGTGAATCGATTCCAAATAATGTATTTTAACGTCATTTATCCGACCGTATAAAGACTACCGTTTAGTAGTTTGCGATCATTGAAATCAGTTCAAGATGTTACGTAAGAGGCTAACCGCAGACAATAATTCAGTTGTTTCTGAAACATTGCCTCGTCGACCAGCCGCGAGAGCATGGTTTGTGTGTGAGTGTTTCTGTATGCTAACTTCAGACCAATCGGTTCTAACGCTCGTTCATGTAAAATTGGGCTAACCACCTTTCGGCTTTCCCATTTAATTGCTTAGTTGTGCAATTTGATTAACGGTTAACAACACATTCGATCCGACTAGCCTCTCGGTAAACCGGAATAAATTACTTCAAGACATCCGTAAACCGAAAGCATTCACCTTACGCCGAAATCTTTAAAGTTCACATTTATCTCAAAACACTGAGCATATGATTCCGAAACATCTTCTGGTCTGTCCTTGAGGAGAGATTGTGGGTGGAAGTGATTCTGAAGTCCTATTGCGAACGGGTGTCAGCTTAAATGATAGCTAGATTTTAGCAACCTGCACGTTGGTGGGAAGCTGTGTTGTTGGTTAAATTACATTTCATCTCTACTCGTGTATCTATTCGCTTTCTCGATAATGGCTAACCGTTTCTCAAACATTTCACGCAGGATGGCTTTAGGAAGCTGTTGATATTTCGCTTGATTTACCACCAGACAGCCTATGTTTTGTCACTCCGTTCGACAAAATTCACTTGCAGTTGATAATTCGGAATTCATTCATCTCTACTCGTGTATCTATTCTCTTGCTCGATAATGGCCAATCTTTCCTTAAACAATTCACGCAGAATGGCCTTAGAAAGCTTATGAAAAGTTGCTTGATTAGCCACGAGACAGCCTATATGTTGTCACTAGTTTCGACAAAATTCACTTGCAGTTGGTAATTCGGAATTCATTCAAGCATTTCACTAAGGTGACATAAGGCTTTATCTGAATGATTCACGTTTGACGTGGTAGATGTAAACTTGCAAACCGTTAGGTCTCATGCACCTTCAATTCCGTTTTCATATATCATTCTATCAAGTATTCACTAAACGCACCGAAGCTGTTTCCATTGCATAGTAGCGTCATCAATACAGCCTTAGAATCACTTTAAATGACAAGTGGTTAGTGTTAAGCCGCTTATTAAATGCAATGAGATTAGTATTTGTATGCATGATCTTTTAACCAACTGATAAATTTCAACGAGACAATATTCTTAGAACACTACTAGTATTATACGACGAATTTCGTATTAATTTTAGACAGCGCATGTCAAAAAATGTCCTTCACTGATAAGGAAACATCATGAATTCGGCAAAAGATAACGTTATAGTTTAACTTCGTTCGCCGAATTTCTTCCTCAACTGAACTATGAACGCAGCGTTTGTTAGGTTTTACCCAATATCGCTAACATTGGAATGCGATGAATAAGCCACAAAACGGGCAAAATATCGCTGAACCAACCAAAAATATGCATCGAAATAACGGCAAGACGAAATAATGAACATTGCACTTGAGTAAACTTCTATTTTAAAAACGAATTGCTCAACAAGAAGTATTTCCAGCGAATCAAATTAATTTAAACACAAATTATTAGTGCGGCAAATGTGCTATGTTTCGGCATTAGCTCACGTGACCAGCAACATGAGAATCATCCAAATTCACTAAAGTCCGGACATTTAACCCAACTATGACTTTTGCGCAATCACTTCACTCCCCGATGGAAACCATGCTGCGGTTACGTAATCCAGCTGTGTGATCTCCCCATTATCGTGAATAATGATCATGTTGACCTCTCCAAATGTAAGGTCAAACAAAGCTGATTATGAAATTCGGCGCACCCCGGTGAGCAATTAGTCATCACGGTGCAACAACGTCGTAATTCCGACGTAGCACATGTCTCAAGCAAAGCTGAAAGTACTACAGGGCTTATTTTTGTATGAATGTTACCGTTTGCTCTCATCAGATCAACTCTTACTGACCTTCGTTCAGGCAGAATTTGGCCAGATATCCTTTGGGTTACCCAATTCATTGAATCTAGCTGGTTTCGATCAAGTGATGATTATGCATATTAGAGAAAGCTAGAATCGGATATAGTGGATTGAATATACTTTCCATGCCAAAATAACAAAAGCATTCACCTAGCGACGCGACAAATATCCAACCTTTGTAGTGTAAATTCATTTCATAGCAATGCGAATATGGCTAAGGTTTTTCGATTTGTTTGTAACTCCACTTTAGTTATAATTGAATGATTCGCTTACGAGATTCTTTGACTAAGAGCATTTTGAGTGAATGAGGATTTGTGGCGAATAATAAGGAGACCTAGTCGACATTGCGTATGATTCACTAGAAACAAACCGTTCGTTTAGTCATAATTTAAACACATGATGCTATCGTTTCGAGCAGTTTTTGGGCAACCTCTTGACACAGTAGCTTCGAAATACCAAGGTTGATAGTTAGGAAAGGTAACAAGAATAAGTAGCATTTCTCCAATTTCCTACAGTTTGACCTTGACGCTAAGCTGTATATGGTGAGAATTGGGGTTAAAATTCACTCATTTCGCGATCCGTGTCAGATTCAGTCGCACGTGGAGTCCTAAATTCTTTGGGCTGCAATAGGATGAAAATAAAGTCAATCTCATGAATGTAGTATCAACACTGCCGTCCAAAAATCCTGAATCCAAAAATCGTCAAGCAAATTGTCACCATCATCTGTCCGTTGATTAAAAGTTTGTGCACATGAATACAACATTCGTCTGCATAATACAATGCATCAGTTAACTACCATTTATTTGCTGCAGTCAAAGTGATGGTTTCTCTATTCCACCTTCCATCTGGATTGTTTAATCCACTCGTTCGTTGCACCATCAATACTGCACAACATTTCAGCTCAAAGACACCGTCCCAAGTCAAATCTGCTGACCTTATTCACAAAATTAACGTGAAGTTTGAATGGCGAATTCCTTCACGCTAAACACGATAGCGTTTTATCTTCTATCTCTTGTCTAGGTTCAACAAATATGCATCTAAAATTAACATTAGATTTTCACTAAAAAGTAGATAACATCATGGGGTTCTTAATCTAGTTGTGCGTAATGGTTCGACAAATAAATTCTATCCTGAATAGCCCTTGTAGATTTGTGTTTTTATGAATGCAAAAATTAGAACAGTGTGATTCGAATAACTGAGAATTAGTCATCGTGCTTTTAAATTAAAGCATATAGTTTCATAGAACGCTGCCTTGGTTCTACATCTTTCTTGAGCCGCGGAGACGACGACTTCATAGCCTATGTCACGGCTTGTTTACCGTATTTATTCATGATGATTTGATAATCGAATGCTTTTAAGGTAAACCCATGAAATAGCCCCTGCTTGGCATAGCTGTTGCAATGTTAACCTAGTGAATGGGACATTAATATGCATGTATACTTTATACTTTATGCTTTATACTTTTCCGACGAAAACACATGCGGTCAATACTCCTGATAGACCTCATTATATGTTTTGAAAAAGTTGCAGTTGGCAATTTCCGTCTTTTGAAGTAACGGACTCATTCACCTTGCGCGAAACGACGCACTCAAAGCGGACTATATAATCAATACAAAGTGAAAACCACGACACGTGTGAGTTTAAGTGATCGAGCAGAATTTATCCCCTGCTAACATCAGGTCAGTGCAGCGGAAGATCGGCCTAGCCAAGCTCAAACAGACGCAATATCGGTGACAGTGTCTACGAAAGCGAACAATTGTCGCCCACAAAATTCACCAACTCATTGCTTCAATCAAAATAACTGGTATAAGTCACTTGAGTTTTATTAATAACATATAATAAGAACGAATAAGAACAAAAATCACAAATAAGATGTGTAACATTGCACTGTGAGAAATTTGTGTAGAATGAAGATGCGTCACATTCACCGGGAATGTTTCTTCAGACGTTGCGGACAATATTTTAACGTGTGAGCATCATCACCAGTGGCATTACAGCTGGGGCACATCACTGATCGCAAACGAGGACAGATTATTTTGCCCGAACAGTCCTTCACCTGGAACAAAAATGAAAACGTAGCAATGTGAGATGTTATATACTAGAACTTATTCATGTAACATTATACAAATCGGATTAACTTGAACTTACCCTGTGCGAACCGTACACACTGGAGGGTTCGCCTAAGTTACGGCAAAACCCGCACCAAACGTTACAAGATTCACTTCGTAACGTCGGTAGATTTGAGAATTCACTTTCAGCTGACCAAATTGATGTCCATGGCCAAAGCCCGCACGGAATGTAGGGAATGTTCAGTCGTTTTTTAGGGAAATTTTCCCAAATGGCAGCCACAGCAGAATTCGCACAATGCAACATCATAGTAAGTGCGCGAATGATGAATGCAAATGAAGCTCTCAAGATGGAATAAGATATTTATGTCGAATCACTTTCGACTGTCATTGGTCTTCCAGAGTCAATGACTACGCCCAATGAAACTGACGCCTGCAATCACAGGGTGAATTTGATTGGACGCAGTCAATAATCTTAGGTCAATGCATCCACGCGCGGACGCACACACACGCACACAGTGTGAGGTCGGCGTGAACCAGAGCGTGCATTAACCTCGGTGAACTTTGGTTTCAATTTCCAAAGTGCCGATTGATGTCCAATGATATTAGGCGACTCACGGTAATGACCATTAGGAGGCAATCATGATGATGATATATTTCTGCTGGTTTGCAGACTGCTAGAAGGTGTGCAGATGATGATCGGTTTCAACTTCGCTTCCGTATCCAAAAAACAGCGGATACTGGCAATTTTCACGGCCTGCATAATGGGATCAAGAGGTTCATTGGTCCAAACAAACTAGAAACGGCTTCCCAATAAGTCAGTAACTGGTAACCCGATAGCCGACAAAACAGAGCAGATGGAAAGATGGGTCGAAATCTTCTCCTCTCTCTACTCTAATAACAACCCATTTTCAACGCATGCACTTGAAAATGTTGAGCGTTTACCAACCATCCAACACGTAGATACTCCCCCTATTCTTCATGTACTCAATAGAGTAATAGATTAGCGAACGGAGAAGCTCACGGTGACGACAAAATTCTACCTGAGCTCATCAAATAATGCAGAACAGGTTAAATAGGGCTTCTTACGTGCTGGTAAGAGGATTGTGTCCAAGATACCAAGAGATAACAAGTTCCTCCCGTTATTTAAGTATAAGGGTGATCTGCAACAATTACAGAGGAATGTCTCTTCACCATAATGTACGGAAATTGTTTGATAAGTTTTTACAGTTGAGGTTACAAATAATAGCTGATAGGTTTACTCCAAATCTCAATATGGCTTATGCAGGGAAAGATGAACCATTGGCATCATCTTCTCCCTGATAAAATTTACGCCAAACCACAACGTAGAGAAGATCAAATGTTGGCATCATCTTAATCCTGAGACGACTGCAAGAAAAGTGTCGGACAAAGCTATGCTATTATACACTGATTTTATTTATTGAAAGAAAGCATTCAACTACATAATCAGGAAGGGTCTACTGAAATTACTTGATCTTATATACTGCCCTCCTAGAATGCTCTCACTCGTTGCGGACAACCTCTCACTAGTCACGGAGATTGATAAGTAGATTGGCAGAGCGGATTGATCTCGTCCCGTTTCAAGTCTCGCGTTTGGAGAAACTTTAAGTTAATTGTGAACACAGAGATGATGGTATACAGCGCCTGTGTACTGAATGCTTGACCATACGACTTGACTGTGAGAATCTCAGTACAGGCTTCTTCAGTAACATTCCTAGACTTTTCGTTTGCGAAAACAATGACCTTCTTGTCAACTCATACGATTATTAGGTAAATGAGGAGAATATCACTGGTAGACACGTCCATCTTCGCAAGTTGAATCTGGTCACGAACAAAGGATCTTACGAGAGGAGTTCCGTCTTGCTGGAATTATGGCATCTTTTTTTGTTTTAAACGATAGTTATGACATCAGAGATACATTAGGTGCCTTTATTTAAAGAAAGCAGAGTATTAAATTGTTCTGAATTGGAATCATATAACAGGCTTAGCATGATACCGAAATGAACGCGTCAAATATACCAGCCAGAGTTGGAATATACATAGCTAATCTTGCTGAGGCAACTCGTGTATCGTTTCAATGAAGCTACAATTTCTGATGTGTGTTGGCTTATTTCATTGAGTTTTCTACTGCGCACAATCGGATGATCTCTTACACGAATTTGCTAAACTTGACTCAGGACTCATTCGTTTGAAATAATACGATGCCAAATTGAATTCATATGTATCGTGGTGCTCACATCCCCATCCTTTATACTCCACAACAGGTTTCTGCTAGTTTGCCGTCGTCAGGTGCAGACAGTTAGATCAGGTTCAGTGAGCCTTGAAACAGTGGAAAACCGGTGAACAAAGAATTCATATGCCTTTGCAATAATTAATATTATTGGTCCTCTTTATTTGGACTTTATTTTAGTGTACTAATTGCGATCTGACGCTACTCATTTTTGTTTAGTTTTCTCAAGATTAATCAGCATTACAAACTCACAGTGAGGTTTTATGATTTATTCTCTCCCTAACCATTGTTGCGTGTCGCAAAACAATTTGGAAAATGAAACCTTTGCGGCTGAAGCAATTCATTAGTAGTATCCAAATCTGATTTGATCAGATACCAGTCACTGACAGAAAGCCCGTGTTATTAATTTGGATATTGAGTCTACTAAACTCTCTAACCTCAATTTCAAGAATGTCATTACGTATAAAACATTTAATTGTTTTCGATTAACGGGCTTGAGAAACCTTAACCTTGACCGATCAAGTTGTTTTTAATCTTGATCGATAACAACAACCCCATAACATCAATCTGCAAAACGTTACCGAGTTCGTATGTGGCTCAATAACAACAACGGTAACATTTGTCGAGGACTTACTCTCATGTAACCGTGAATTTGATATAATACAGTGAAGAGAAAGGCACTGAAATAGTTTCACCCCGTTAACTCGAACCATTTTTCTGCAGAGAAAAATGCATTCGAATTATTGAGAACGTATTTTAAAGGGAAAACATCTATCATTGCATTTTCGAATAAAGCCTTTCGATAAAATGCGTTTCCACTTCAATTTTATGTAAAGTTATTTAATTTTGATCGGCTTGAACGGGATTCTTGATGCGGTCGTAATAACCGATTGATCCAAAGGCGTTCTGTTGTCGCGCCGGATATGAGGTCAACAAAATGAAAGTTCGACTGTTTGGTTATCGGCCATTTGGTCCTTTATGGATGTACGAAATTGATTGATCGTGAATCAATCGAGCCGAAATTGTTATAAATCATGATTGTTAAGTCGCATTTAAACAAAACATGGCACAATTTTAGTGTATTTATAAACTTCAGAATTTATGACCACCTAACGAATGATCAAGTAATAATTCCAGGACTAATATTTAATTAAACTAAAACTACACAAGCGCATGCGAATCTGGATCTTGCAGTCCCTACCTAATGAGTGCAAACAGCATGAAAAGGGTCATGGGTTGTTTCATGGAAATGCATGCAAATGAGCTTTATCAACGAAAAAATATACAATTTAACTATGAACAGACTATACTTCAACTAATTCTAACTTTGTTGTCAGTTCTGTGCAGTAAAACGTATCAGCTTTGGCTTTTATTGAAGCAGATGTAGAAGTGCGTCACAAGTTTAACTTTTCCCAATTAAATCACAGTCAAACATTATATAACGTGAATAATGCGAAGCTGTTTGCCTGAGGATAAACACAATTATTGCATAATACAAATACAGGTTGTAACACTGATGCATATGGAAATAGGCTTCCGAACTGCTTACATCTAAACGGTAGGCGAAGAAGTAAGTCATATGAAATAAAAGAAATTTTGTTCTAGCCAAATTAACAGTCAATATTCACACTAAAATCAGTCATCTGAGCTCGTAAAAATTGAACTTCATAAGTGGTACAGGTCAAATAGTTTGCGATTATCAAATTTGAACTCCAACCAGCGTCATTACTCATGTTCAACAACGTGGACATTTCTCTCATTCACTGGGTCAAAAGGTCAATTGATCTTGCCTTTGTTAACGAAAAATTTATTCCACAAATGTCTATGAACAATTAACTGTGGTCAAACCGAAGATATTTGTCCATAATATCGAGATTGAAATCGACACTGAAAATGTAATATCACACACAAACGCAATTCTGGTATAGAGTTGAGAAGTGAATATTCATCGTGGGGGTGACGTGATCTGAAACCCGTGTTTATAACATTCGTTTGAATGACCATTAGCGAGGAAATCAATCCTATCCGATATGACCTTGACGAATCGTACCAACTTGAGTGTCCAACAAATCATCAACGGTGTAGGAATATGTCTAAATACGAACCACTGTTTATATAATGGACAGCTATAAAAGCAAAACGATGGTTATGCGATGGACTCACCCATTTCTACAGTGCTGGCGAATATGAACATGGGGCACTTGGAAGACATAGGATTGAAATACGAAGCATTAGAACCAAAGATTTAGTGGCGCTATGTTGACGATACATTCGTCATCGTAAAGCGGAACAGACTAGAAGCAATTCATAGTTATCTCAATATTGTTAGGCTGATAATCCAGGTCACAATAGAAACCGAGTCTACGGAAGGGACACTTCCGTTCTTAGACTGTAACGCGCAAAAGACAACGGCATGATATGAACAACGGTTTATCGTTAGCATATTGACATGGATGCCATTTTGACATTCACAGCTGCGCAACATGAAACGGGTATTTCAGTCAGTAGCAAAATCGCTATTCTACAATTTTGACCGCATCTGCAGGAATGATGAAGATAAGGGACGAGCTCACGAAGACGTCAGTCGCTGACTTGCAAATCACGGTTACCCCAAGAGCTTAATTGAGCTCCTATTGAACCGAGTTAAACATCCGCAACCGAAGACGGAAAAGGTTTGACGAGCTACAGTATCTCTACCGTATGTCAAAATCGCCTTCCAAGGAATAAGTCGAATCTTGAATAGCGGAGGTATTAGAGTAACATATAAGGCAGGTAGAACTCTCCGCTTCATATTGATGAATCTCAAAGATAAGACTACGTTAGGTTGTGCGATGAACTGCATCTACCAAATCAACTGCAAAGGTTGCGCGGGTTTTTACATTGGGCAAACGCCTAGAGAACTCTGCGCTAGTGTAAACGAAAACAAGAAACGAGTGGGAAAGCAACTTCGCAATCCAAGTGAATATCAATCACTGATTCGGGATTCTGCTCCAGTTGAAAACGTGCTAGATACCGAACACAGCGTAAATCTTGATACCGTGGAAGTGATAAGACGGTGTGTGAAATCTTATTGGGAAAGCCTTTCGCCGTGGATTCGAAATAACAAAGGCTGGGTCGAATGCCGTGAACAAGGAGGATAGGGCATATATCTCAACAATCTGGCGTTTGGTTCTGCAGTGGATAAGTATTAACGAACAGAACACCTAATGCGCACATAATTAGGTAAGCAGTGTGTTAGCAGACGTTGTTCACACCTGAACACTCAATAAACAATTAGGGATGAACACAGCAATTAGGGGGTGTGATCAATTATCTAGATCTTCCCTCTCTAGCTTATATAAATCAGGATTCGTCAATAAAATGCCATTTAGACCAGAACTCTGTTCGTACCGACACCCTTAGTCTGACGAAGATTCTGTGTTCAGAAGCGAAACGTTAATAAAAGCTTGCTATAACTGGTATATTGCAAACTTTATTTTCATGATCATGGACTCAAGATCGGTCTCGAATATTTTCAAATACATTGTATATATTATTTATTAAGTGATTATAGCCTTATCCAGTCTTTGTGTGTGTGTGATTTTTCTTGAGCATTTTTGCATCCTTTGTGTCTCGGAGTCACTCACACACTATCATTCTATTGGTCAACGAGATCCAATTAAATTCGAGATGGCCGAGTCCTGGTGTTATTCTGCTAACGGATTGGTTTTTCATTTCCTCGTCATATCATTGGTTAAAAATGTGTATAACCTTGAATGTGCTTTGTGAATGATCAACAGTTACTTCAAGTTTGCTTCGTGTGTCCTGGGAATTGATTGAGTTCATCAATCAGCAGTGTTGTCGCTGTTGCTCGTTTATAAAATCCGCTATTTACATTGTACGTATTCGCCTCCTGTTCAAATTAAGATTATGCTGCTTTGGAGTCTGATTTCCATCAGTGTGATATCCACAATGATTGAGAAATCCGATGCGATGCCAAAACCATCGGAGATGAACCAAGATCATTTGATAAGCGGAGTCACCGTTTATGATCAAAGAAAAATAGAATGCACAGAACAATATTCATTGAGCAATGATCGACCGGCGTATTGTCATTACAAGGACATATATAATGGCAAGTTTCTGAAATACGAGAAGTCACCATTTGAAGTACTCCTCAAGCACTTTAAACCGATGAGTGAGTTCTGGAGCCCAGAAAAGTCAAAAGGGGAGGAATAAGAAGAATGAGTAATTCACTGTACACAAATTAGAAAACAAATATATCCTGATAAACATAAAATTTGCTTTTTGTTTTCCTTGGGAGATGTTTTCAGAGCAGAGTTGCTGATAATTAATTATGTATGACAAAAAGAGTATACTCATGAAGTTAAATGGAAAAAATCATGTTGGTGAGATCACACTTATTGGTTTTTTCGTACGGTGCATGAGATAAAAGAATCTTCACCATATATTCCTTCATTTCAATTTCACCGTTAGTTCTGTTTTGATGATTACCGCATGCTGCAAGTCACGAAATGTTGTATGCTCTTGTGAGTCAGATTTGGGTTGTTGTCAGTCTTAAAACCATTAAAATCCATCGATACAGTTCCGTATTGCCTCATCATGACAAATAGGAATCACGCATTCTGTTATTTGAATTCATTGTATGAGTTGGCCATGCATAGTGGTTTTTACTTGAAGCATTATGTTTGCCATTCTCCATCGAAGATCGTTTGTTTCAGCAATAGTGAGAGGTGGAAAACTCATAATAACTAAGTGTTGTTTTATCAGATTTATCTAGAAAAGATGATAGAAAAACGGTATTAATTGTTCGAATTTATATAGTCCGTATTTAGCTCTATGTATCGTGTTTATATCTATGAGATTGCCAGCGTATAAATAAATTATTAAACTGATATTTCGCTGACATTTTATTCTGCACAAGCCATGGTGTAGAATATGACAATTACTACTAGGAAGCAATCTTCAAAATATGGCACTCGTCATGGGGACGTACAAAAATTTAACTATGAAGATTTCTGCACATTTGAAAATTTATTTTCATCAACATAGGTAGCACTTATTCGCATTTGACAAAGGATTAGCGGTGCACAAGAGAACTGTAGTCCGTTGAACTCGAATGAACACATGCTTCGTTGAGTAAATAATTCAGATGATAATCTATTGGTCGACGCGGCTGGATACCCGTAGGACTGGGAAATGCTGTTTAGCGATACGACAAATAGGCTTGGCGTTACCACGCTCGGGTGAGAAGTGAAATGTTACTCCAATACTGCATAACGGAAGTCTTTCGAATTTATTTCCATGATAATGTTTTTTGATATTCCAGGTGTAGCTGACTCTGTTTAAGCAACGGTATGGCATATATTGGTAAGAAACTATGAATAGACGTTTGGTTCGATATTGGACAACCCCAAAATGCTATACTTATGTGATTGGTAATTCTGATGTAGGTGAGACTCGTAGGAAATGAATTCTATTGAACCTCTGTTCATGCCTCAATTTGGAGAAGAATAAAGTGCCTTGAGGTTGCACATCTGACCAAACATTTATAGATTTATTGCATTTTAACTTGATTGGCAGTGAGCCAGATTTGTTATACTGCCATAGAGGATCTGGTGTCTACCAACCAGTTATGTACATTTAACCCTCCACCAATTGTTCACGCTGGATTTTGCATGCACATGAAACAATACATATTAACAACTAAGACGTATGAAATAAAGCAATTATTATTCTAGTAAAATTTACATTCAATGTATAGACCTAAGACGAACCTCTTCGCTCGTGTACTTCAAATTCACAAGTGTTACAAATCAAATAATTTGCGAGTAATCATCAAATCTGCAGTTCAAACAGGGTCATAACTCATATACAAGAACGCCAAGATTTCTCTGTTTGACAGGGTCAATAGGTTAATAGATCTTGATTATGGAACTTTGGATGACCAATCACAGTTCGGCAAATCCAGATTAAGACCCAAGATATTTGACCTTGATATCGCGATTGCAATTTACACACAACCGCCAATATAGTAAAGACATGACAAGTGAATTTTCATCTGATCTGATCGTTTGAATGACGCAATCATTCTTCGTTCAAATAGCGAGTTGTAATCATCCACTTAGCAACTGACGAAATCACTTTCAGTATTTAGACGAATGCGTAATCGGGGTGTTGTCTCTGGTTGTCACGATAACGGGAATGACCTCCATTAAGGGGATTGTTTTCGATCGTATTTCATGCAATTTTGAAAGGCTTACATTTACAATTTCTTCTGTTTTTAAATGTGGAAATGCTACAGGCATCTTTAAAGATTATCTCATTTACTTTAAATCAAAAATGACCGCAAGCAGGTTAACGGGTTATTATGCCATTATGAACTGCCAATATAAACTTATTTAAAGGCCAAAGCTTTGTCAGAACAAGGGTGTCAGTACGAACAGTGTTCAGGTTTAAATGAAATTTTTTTCACCATTTTTGAGTTCTCTGACCTAGACAGGGGAGATAATATAATTGATTACACCTCATAAATGCTGTGTTCACCCCTAATTTTTATTAAGTGTAGAGTTGTGAACAGCGTCTGCTGACACACTGCTTACGTAATCGTATGTGTATTGGGTGGTATGTTCGTTAATCCTTATCCGCTGCAGAACCGAACGCCAGATTGTATATATGCCAGAAAGTGTATACTGTACGGTAGTTACAGACACTGAACTCGATCTGGAAGACAGTATATGGTGCAACTTGAAGCTCGAATCAGGCAGCAGTTGCATCGTTGGTGTAGTTTACCGTTCATCATCATCATTGTATGCGCATAACGAAAAACTCTTGAAAGTAATGCATTACGCTGGAAAACAGCGCAATTCGCAATTGCTGATTATGGGAGACTTCAATCTGCCTCAACTATATAACCGAGTAGATCATCCACCCCTATCACTAGACTACAAATTTCGCGAACTGTTCGATTACATCCCCTTGTATAATCATGTTTTCGATTATAGACGACAACGAAATTTGCAACAGACCTCTGTTCTAGACCTAGTCTTAACCTCCGAAGCCACAACCGTTGAAAATGTTCAGTATCACCCTCCGCTGGGTCGAAGCGACCACCTCGTTCTGCTATTTCAATATGTGTGCAGCGCCAGTAGAATTGTAAAGCAAACAAAACGAAATAGAAAAGTGGATTACATTGGTTTGATGGAAACAATGGTAGTTTTCGATGAACATAATATAAATTTCAGTGATCCAGACTCGCATTGCACAACCTTGACAGATTACATAATCAACATGTTACATTTCAATTCTGAATATGTCCCGAAACATAATAGCAAAGAACGACAATTCAGAATTCGCAGTAGGACTAGAAAATGGTTGACAAAGCGAAATTTGGCATGGGCTATTCACAAGGTTGCCAGAACTGATTCGACGTGGGCAAACTTTCGCGAATTGCGGAATCAAGTCACAAATCTCATCCGAGAGGACAAAAAATATCACCAGCTTCAGCTGGTGGTAAGAATGCAGCGAAATCCCAAACTGCTTTATCGAACTGTTAACAACGCTACGAAGCTGAAACCCGGAGTATTTCCGATCATGACAGATAACGGACTAACTGATTCTGTGCTGGAAACCGCTAACGCTCTAGCCAGTTTTTATTCACGAGTTTTCACCCCAAAGGATGAATTACAACGGCCAGAATTGTCAGCTCCAATTGTGCCAGAGACTATACGCGATGTATGCCTTAGTTTAGAAATAGTGCAGTACCACATACGTAAGTTGAATATCAACAAGTTCATGGGAGCTGACGGAATCACACCTGCAATCCTAAAGTTATGCGGCAGTCAATTGTGCGAACCACTTTGTGATTTATTTAATCACTCCCTGAGGGAGGGTGTTGTACCTAATGACTTGAAGAGAGTAATCATAACACCCATCTACAAAGGTGGAACTCGTTTTGACCAAGCAAATTACCGCCGTGTTAAACTTCTTCAAAAGTTATGGAGCGAATTGTGTGCGAAAGAATTGTAAGTCATCTCGAAGCCAAAAACTTGCTGTTCAGAGAGCATCATGGATTTAGGAAGTCTCGTTCTCGCTTGACTAACCTACTGGAGACACTGCATGACTGTACGCAGGCAGTGGATGATGGTGGTTGCGTGCATGCGTGTTGCTCTGACATATCAAAGGCGTTTGATCGCGTGGACCATTCTGTACTCCTGAGCAAGCTACAGGATGCTGGTATTAATGGTTGCCTTCTTACCTGGCTGAGAAGTTACCTTCTTGATCGCAAGGCAAATGCACGTATCGATGGTGTGATGTCTGGGGGAATCGAAGCCACTAGCGGTGTCCCACAAGGTTCGGTACTTGGTCCGCTTCTATTTTTGGTCAAAACCAACGACCTTCCAAAACTGGTCACAGCCAAAATGTTTCTCTGTGCGGATGGTAATAAAGTTTGGATGCAAATCACGTCAAGCGTGGACTGTTTGCGCTTACAAAGCGATTTGGATGTATTATACAGTTGGTCCGAGCGAAATAAACTTCCATTCAACTTCCGAAAGTGTAAAATGTTGCGAATATGCAAAGATTTACCATTCTCATACAACCTTGGATCAAACTAACTGGAATGGACAACCAAAGAAAACACCTCGGCGTATGGATAAGTGGAAGTCTTAAGAATAGCATGCAATGCGAAGCAGTGTACAACCGAGCTAGCCGCATGCTAGGTATGCTTCGGCGGATTTTCGGACATTTTTACCGTGAATCATTCTCCATGCTCATAAATACGTATAATAACCCGGTGATGGATTACTCAGTGCAAGGCTGGTCACCGTGGCTACAAAAAAACATCAAGCTGCTCGAAAGGATTTATCACATAGCAACTAAAATGGTTAGTTGCCCCCGCAAACTACCATATGATAATCGACTTGAACAACTTAATTTGGATACACTGCTTCGCAGACGGGTTAGATTTGATCTAATCCTAACGTACAAAATAATGAACTCAAAGACTCACCCTCTGATCTTCTTTTTCGCCGCCGGTCAAGCTGTTACACGTACTCACCTATTGGCATTTGACATTCCACATTCCCACCGGAACTGCCGTCGGTTCTTCTATTCGGTTCGCGTTTGTTTCTTATGGAACTCCCTACCGTCAGATGTTGTCCAATCATCTTGTGAAAGGATTTTCAGGAAAAAACTGGATATATTTATGTGTAGTAATTCCCGTTTGAATAACATGATCTTTTTTGAACGAATAATTTTTTTGTAACTACAAAACTGTCGATCTACCTAATGACTCAATTTATTATTATATATATATACGAATATTCTGTGGTGTTGTACAGCTACGAGCTTTAATTATACCATAAAATCTTGAATTTTGAGACATCCGCTCCATCCACCTTGTTGACCTCATTCACCCTAGCCTTTGTTATTTCAACAGCCTCGGTGTGAAGTCTTCCCCTATAAGATTTCACACCCCATCTAATCACTTTCACGTTATCAAGAGCAACGCTATGTCCAGTATCTAGCACGTGTTCACCTAGGGCAGAATCCCGAATCAGTGATTGATATTCACTGGGATTGCGGGGTCGCTTTCCCACTCGTTTCCTGTGTTCGTTTACCCTACACATAGTTCTCTAGACGTTTATTAAAAGCAAACTGCTGCGTAACCCTAGCATTTGATGTTGTAGATGCAGTTCGTCGTACAACCTGGAAAATTCTTATCTTTGTGATGCATTAATACGGAGCGAATTGTTCTACCTGCGTTATATGTTAGTCAAATAATTTCGTCATTCAAGATTCGACTATTTCCTTCGGAACTCTGGTCAACTCAGGTTAATTGGCGCTTAATTAAGCTCTTGGGGTAATGATGATTTGCAAATCGGCGACGGACTTCTTCGTGAGCTCGTCTCTTATCTGCATCATCGCTGCAGAGGCTGTCAACCTTGTAGAATAGCGATTTTTTTCCGTAGACTCGGTTTCTTTTGTGACCTGGATTATCGGCCTAAAACTATTGAGATAACTATGAAATGCTTCTATTCTTTTTCACTTTATGTTGACGAATGCATGGTTGACATAGCACCAATATATCTTTGGATTTAACGCTTCGTTTCTCAAAGCTATCTACTGGAAGTGCTACATGTTCATATTCGCCAGCACTGGAGAAATGATTGAGTCCATTACTAGACCATCGTTTTGCTTGTATAGCTGTCCATTAAATAAGAAGTTGCTCATATTTAGACAAATTGCTACACTGTTAATGATTTGTTGTAAACTCAAGTTGGTACGATCCTTCAAGCTCATATCAGAGTTGTGTGATTTCCTTACAAATTGTGAAGCGCTCGTAGTGACAACATTTGTTAACACGGAGCTTAAGTTAAAAATAACCATCATTTCATCCTGCTCCATATTTTGAAGTAACAGACTGTGGTTGACACGATCGAATGCTTTGGACATATCAAGATAACACGCGTGTATGGTGAGATCTTTGTCTACAGCTTGTGTCCAGTCACCTTCTGCTCTCCCTCGATGACTGGACACAAGCTGTAGACAAAGATCTCACCATACACGCTTGTTATCTTGATATGTCCAAAGCATTCGATCGTGTCAACCACAGTCTGTTACTACAAAAAATGGAGCAATATGGCAACAAGGGTTCATTACTAGCCTTGTTTGAGGATTATCTCCGCGACTGTGTCATTCGAGTAAGGGTTGACGGTGCTTTATCACGACCCATTGCAGTAACGAGTGGGGTGCCGCAGGGATCTGTGCTTGGACCAATTCTTTTCCTGATCTATGTAAACGACTTACCTAAACTTGTTCGCAGCAAAATCTTGTTATTTGCGGATGACATCAAGCTGTGGACACAAGTACGCACAACTGAAGATTGCAGACAGCTTCAGCTGGACCTTGATGCCTTACAGAACTGGTCAGTTAGAAATGAACTACCTTTCAATTTCAGCAAATGCAAGGTATTGACTGTTGGAAGACATTTCGAGTTCTCTTACACCCTTGGTTCCCATATTCTTGAAAGCACTGACAAGGAGAAGGACTTAGGTGTGTGGGTAAGCAGCACGTTGAAACCGTCGCATAACGCCACAGCTGTCTATGAAAAGACGTCACGAGGACTGATTCTGCTAAAACGCGTGTTCGGGAGTTTCACGAAGCAAACTGTTAATCGAATAATCAATACATACTTGAGGCCAACCATGGAGTATGCGGTTCAGGCATGGTCACCCTGGCTACAGAAGGACATCAGACTCTTGCAGAGAATATATCATCGGACCACCAAGCTCCTACGTGGTTTGAATTACAAACAATACGAAGATCGGATTACAAGCCTCAATCTCTTCGACTCTCGCTACCGCCGTCTCAGAGGCGACTTGATTCTTATGTTCAATATACTGCATACCCACAACCATCCCCTAAATCAACTATTCACACGACTACCACCACGAACAAGCCGGAGTCATAACTATACAGTACTTATTCCCGACTCGAGGCTGAACTGTCGAAGGTATTTTTATTCTGTACATGTATGTTTTACTTGGAACTCCTTACCCCGTAACGTTGCACATTCACCCAACTTGGATATATTCAAATCGAACTTGGACAACTTCATGTCGACCAATCCAAACATTGAAACAATATATTCTGCATCATAGAGCTTTGAACCAATGCATCGAAGTAAACTATACATATTTACCCTATCAAACCGGTTGAAAACAATTTCTGCTCCATGTATTTTTACGTGATTCCTGAACTAATCAGTAGGCAAACAAACCCCATTTTACTACCTATGTTATTTGTAATTCGCATATTATTCTGTGGTTTTTGTAAAGCTGTGCTTTTTAGACCATTAAATTGAATTGAATTGAATTAAGCGACGAAAGAACCAGCGTAATTACTCTTGTGAAACGATTAATTGATCTTCACTTAGAAAACGCCACTCAATTCTCCAACTTTTCTATGAACTTCGCAAGATATTCTTTTGATCTAACCATCTTGACTGAACAAATAGTGGGAGTATATGTAAAACAATTTGTAACCCATTGTAAGGGCATTGCAAAGATCTCATTTACGGATTGGTAAAATGTTTTTATATCTTATTTTCGGTTAGTCGAAATGCAGGATTTCTTATTCTTGGTCACGATAGGGTATAGCTTACATACAATCGCTTACACATTCTGAAACAATGAGTCAGCTTGCTTGGGCCACAACTTTTGGAACTTTGTTGCGGTTCATATTTAGCAGTTGTCTGTAAATAAAAAAAACAATTTATAAAAAATTATATATAGCTAAATTCAGTAATTGTTATTCTTTGAATAGTATTTCTCCGTTTCAATCATCACAAATGGTAGTGAATTTGCGCAACTCCAATTGGCTACTAGAACTCAAGAGTGTAATGTTTGCGATGAAATCTAGCTGGCGTGTTACTCATCATTGATACTATATGTTACATGCAGCTGTCTTAAATATGAATATTAAACCCAAACTCATGTAATATTGTTTTAGAACATTTTGAAATTGTTGTCCGGATGGCGATTATATCTGTGTGGTATTAAATATTACATTCTGCAGATGATCCAGTTATTTCCACTAAAGTGTTTCGAGTTATACCTGAAGCTATGATGTATACCAGCTGAACATATTCGCATTGCCGTGTCCAGAAACGTGTTTAAATTAATCTCCTACTGCAATTGGTCCATTCCGGATATTTTAGTGATCACCTGATTGGATCAATTTTTGTCATCCATTTGAATGTTTGCGTCACTCAGTTTGAAAGTTCTATTGCTCGACGAGAGCCAATGAAATTCGAGATGGCGAATAAGTGGTGTTATCCTGCAATGTGATTGGCTTTTCAGCTTCTCGTTATGCCATTGGGTAAAAATTAGTATATCTGTCAATGTGCTTTGTGAGTTTATTCAGAATACTGGGAATTCGCTCCGAGTATCCTGTGTATAATTTAATTTGTCGATCGACATTATAAAATTCTTCTGTATTTGGAAACAAGATTATGCTGCTTTGGATTCTGATGTTCATCAGTGTGATCGCCAAAAACGTTGGAGAATCGGAAGCTGTGTCAGGACGAACGGATGTGAACCATCATATTTTGCAAAGCAGAGGCAATGATCAATATTACTCAGAAATTGAAGAATCAATATATGAAGTTTATCCCGCTGGACCTAATGATTCGCATCACGTGGACTTAAAAAATGTCAAGTTTTCGAATTACTACCTGCCGCCGAAAATGATGTTCGACATCATTAAACCGCGGATACGTTTCTTTAAACAGTGGGATGCAGAAAATTGGCGGAAACGGGATCAGCTTTAGACATGTTATCATTATTATCATTATTATTAGCTTAAAAATATATTTTGGTTTACATTAATTTTACTGTGTTCTTTCACAAGAGGGACGTTTTCAGAGACGAGCTAGTGCTAGTTGATGTTGTTATATGAATAGATCTTGTCCATAAGGTCATATGAAATCAAAAATCAGAATCAGGTTGGACGTATCGGTAATTTCTTAGGTGCACTTGGATAAGAGCACCTTCACAACAAAATCCTACTTTTTCAATGTTATTGTAAGTTCGGTTATAACGATTACCCTATGCTGCAGTTGCAAAATTTAATCTGCTCTTGTGACTCAAAATCGCGATTTATTTCGTACTAAAACGAGATAAGCACAGCGATAAAGTTTCGTAATTTATTCGCTTGCCTAGTATGAACCACTTTCTATGTTGCAACCTTTCATTGTGTTTTAAAATAAAGTATTGAGGCACAATGTGTGATGTTTTTCGGAAGAATATTCCAGAGTTTACCAAAACTTATTTAGGTAAAAGTTTCTCCTTAATATCGTCCAGATTCTAAGTGGTTCCACTTTATTTTCTTGATTTTTTAAATTATTCCGTGTACCTCGTCAGAAGCGAATAGTCAAGTTTATATCTATATTATCAGAAGATATTATTTCAAAAAAAGCGGTATATGTTTGTGTCAAATTTTACGGAACACTGATGGTTCTAGCTTTAGCAGCTTGCACCTTTCGAGCTATTTTCAATAGTTGATTTGATGAAAGTACGCTGTAATGTTCCCAAATCGCTGCTATCGGTTTTGTTTATGCAGCTATATATTATATTATATTACAATAATCAAAAAGAGGTATCGTGAAAAAATTATAAATTTCTAACTGCAATGTGGGAGATTGAAGAACTTATGAATCATATTTACACTCCGCTTTGCCTTTGAGACCACGTGATGTATATGCTCGTTGAATGTAAGTGATGCAGAATATCTGAACCCAAGATCACGTGCGAGGTCGATAATTTGAATGGGCTCACTATTGAGAAGGATTGAGCTATCAGGTATTAAACATCTAAAAGGCATGAACTTAGATTTATCAACAGAGAAAGAGAGCAATAATTTCACAGGAGTTGAATAATGCAACCAATACTTTGTTCAGCCTAGCAATGTAATTTTCTGCTTCTGAAGATGGAAAGGAAACCACAAATGTCATGTCATCTACAAACAAGAAAATTTTACTATGACATATAACTGTATGTACATCGTTTATGTATAGGTCAACAAGTAATGGAACTAATACATTGCCTTGTATTCCGCCACTTGGAATCTGCTGTTTGCGGGATCTGTGACCGTTGACCTCAACGCAGCATGTGCGATATGTAAGAAAAGATGTGAGTTGAGAAAGAAGATTCCCACTTGTAGCGAAAGAAATCAGCTTTGATAGTAACAGCTTATATTTTGCTGCGTCGAAATCTTTAGTTATACCATTGAATACATCAATGACGGCTAAACCATTTTTAATTCAGCTTGTGTTGCAATCTAGGTATTCTAACTGGCAAGTGATATCGGATCTGTTGCTAAGAAAGCCGTGATGTGCCTTAGAAAAGATACTACTTGTCAGATATTCTAGTATAGCTTTCTTCACACTTTGTTCCAAATAATCTTGATTAAAAAGGTGTATGGTTTATCGTTCGGTACTTCGTGACTAAATGTTTCGAGCCAGATTTGTATCTGGTTATAACAATTGCGTTTTTCCATTCTGCCAGGAATCGTACCAGATTCGATAGATGCGTTGAATAAATTCAGCAAGATTAGTTGAAATTCTTGGACCCCCCCATTTTGCTTATGGCTGGAGGTATGCCAGTTAAAGACTGGCTGTTTCGTGCTGACAGAATTTTGTTGTCACTCAGATTTAAATTCAAATAATTCAGTTTACCTGGCGAGGGATGTTGGCTGGTTTTATAAACGTTGTTTGATTTGTTGTAGGTGGAGTTAAATTATAGGACGAATTCTTCACAGATAGCCTCACCTGAACTAAAAATTGTTTTAGTGACGGATGAATTACAATATTTGATACTCAAGTCTATGTTTTTGTAAGTTGAATATTATTCTTTCAAAATGTACAGTTAATATGTACAACGAAATCGCTCATCTCAGGTCGTGTACATCGAATTCATACGTGTTACAGGCAAATTATTTTGCGAGTATTCATCAACCATGCTCAATACTCCTATTCAAAAACGTAGCCATTTCTCCGCTTGACTGAGACAATAGTTCATTTGATCTTGCCTTTGTTAACTCCACTTGATTCCATTTATTTTCCATGAAAAATCAACTGTGGTCAATCAAAATTATGACCGAAGCTCTCAGACCTAGATCTCGCGATTTTAATTTTGATCGAACAATATCACCACAACAGCCATTATGGTATAGAGTTGACAAGTGAATTTTCATCGCGGAGGTGACGCGATCTGAAACCCGTGTAAGTAACATTCAGTTGCGTGACGCAATCATTATGCGTTCAAATAGTGTGAGTTGTAATCATCCACGTAGCAACAGTCGAAATCACTATCGGTATGCAGTCGATGACGTAATCGGGTTGCTCATTCTGGTTGTCATGATAACGGGAATGACCGCCAGCTTGCGAACATTTTTCATGATATTTTGGTAAGCTTACATTAAACAACATTCCTCCTGTTTTTCCACGTGAACTTGACTGGGTCAAAAGTTCAATTGATCTTGGCTTTGTTAACGCTACATAATTCCCCAACTGTGGATGACCAAACAAATTAGCTTACAGACGAAATTATTACCGAAGCTATTTGTCATTGAGATAGTGATTGCACTCGACGCGGCCTCGGACAAATTTTAACAAAGGAATTATTCGTGTTGTTAAATTAAAAAAATAAGCAAGAAGCCATACGCTAGATGATTGCATACTTCGGAAAATTTGGTATAACAAAATTGTATGCAATATCTTAAAATCCCATTAAACAGATTGATTAAGTTTACAGCCTAATATTGTGTGTCAAACAAGTAAGTCGAACGCTAAAGATGAACTTAAAATCTCATATTTAACTTTTATACAAACAAATGACTATCAACAGCACATTTGTAAAACATTCGATTGTTATTTTTTCCAAATTTGTTTAATTTCAGATAAATCTGAATGTGGATAGTGATCCTCTAAATACCTAAGTTTGAACGTGCTGCACATTTCGTTGAACAAATTGATTATAGAATCGGAGTTCATTCAAGAGCTACTCTGCAATTATCATGATGCGTTCCACGGAAACTCAAGATATCGTATCCTTAATATCACATCATTAGACGGAATGTGCCTTAACAAATCATGTTCTAAATGATAGTTTCACAATACAAAAATCATTTTCCAAAAATTAACGAAAATGGGCCTTGTTGATCATGCCCCTTAAGATTTTAGAAGTGGTTGTCATAACCTTGGCGAAAGTAGCTGATTTGAATACTATCTATCCATTCTAATCTTTATTTCGGACTTATTGACATTGTGGCTGTCAGGTGTACGAAACGCTTTTATTAACAAAAATTACATTGTCAACTTCAGATTATCAGTTTCGAAACAAGCATGAAACTGTTACTGAGTTTGACTTAATTTATTCTTTCTAAAAGTATTTCGCAAATCAAGAGTGGATTCATTTGTGCGCCAGATTTATGGTTGGTGTATATCTTTTTGAATGAACCATCACTTGAACAATGAACTTCATGTGCATGCAATTCGAACACGAAAACACACTCCATATCCTGTTGCGTACTGTTTTGCCCTCATCAGGAATGGACAGTGTTGTTTAAAGTCATGCGTATATTGATAAAAATCTCCCTACCTGATGAGTTCAAACAGCACGAAACCAGTCGTAATGTGTGTGTGTGATGGAAATGCATGCAAATGAGATTTTTGGTTCATAGCCATGGTTTTAAACCCTATGTTCATGCATTTGGGCACATTTGATTAAACAGGTTGGACGTGACTTCCTTATCATACAGTGGCACACAAACATTGATCGGGTGTAAAATATTTATTTGTTGTTGATTAACAGGCTTGTGGAATCTTGACATGAAGCGATCAGGTTGTTTTAATCCTTATTGATAACAACGTCGAAGCCCATAAAATCACTCTGGAAAACATAACCGAGTTCGTATGTGTCTCATTATCAACAACGTGACTTAAATAACACCGGTAACATTTGTCGATGTCTTATTGTCATTCAACCGAGACTTTGAATTATTACAAGGAAGAGTAAGAGAATTAAATATTTCCACCCTCCGTAACTCAAACGTTGTTTCTGAGGGAACATTGCATTAGAATTATTGAGAATGTATTTCACGAGGTAAACATCTTTTGTTGCAATTTCCAATAAAACCTTTAGATAAAATGCGTTCCCACTTCAATTTTATGTAAAGTTATTCAATTTTGATCGGCTTGTGCGGGATTCTGGATGCGATCGTAATAACCGCTTGATCCAAAGGCATTCTGTTGTCATGCCGGATATGAGGTCAGACAACATGAACTCGTCTGTTTGTACTCGCTCTCGACTGAGTCCCGAATCTTTCTCGACGAAAATAGTTGATCGTAAATCAATCCAGCAGAAATTTTAATAAATCAGACTTGCTTAATCGCATTTAAACAAAACATGGCTCATTTTTAGTGTATTTATGATTTTCAGAATTTATGACCACCTACCGAATGATCAAGTAATAATTCCAGGACCAATATTTAATTGAACTAAAACTACACAAGCGCATGCGAATCTGGATCTTGCAGTCCCTACCTAATGAGTGCAAACAGCATGAAAAGGGTCATGGGTTGTTTGATGGAAATGCATGCAAATGAGCTTTATCAACGAAAAAATATACAATTTAACTATGAACAGACTATACTTCAACTAATTCTAACTTTGTTGTCAGTTCTGTGCAGTAAAACGTATCAGCTTTGGCTTTTATTGAAGCAGATGTAGAAGTGCGTCACAAGTTTAACTTTTCCTAATTAAATCACAGTCAAACATTATATAACGTGAATAATGCGAAGCTGTTTGCCTGAGGATAAGCAGAATTATTGCATAATACAAATACAGGTTGTAACACTGTTGCATATGGAAATAGGCTTCCGAACTGCTTACATCTAAACGGTAGGCGAAGAAGTAAGTCTTATGAAATAAAAGAAATATTGTTCTAGCCAAATTAACAGTCGATATTCACACTAAAATCAGTCATCTGAGCTCGTAAAAATTGAACTTCACAAGTGGTACAGGTCAAATAGTTCGCGATTATCAAATTTGAACTCCAACCAGCGTCATTGCTCATGTTCAACAACGTGGACATTTCTCTCATTCACTGGGTCAAAAGGTCAATTGATCTTGCATTTTTTTAACGAAAAATTTATTCCACAAATGTCTATGAACAATGAACTGTGGTCAAACCGAAGATATTTGTCCATAATATCGAGATTGAAATTTACACTGAAAATGTAATATCACATACAAACGCAATTCTGGTATAGAGTTGAGAAGTGAATATTCATCGTGGGGGTGACGTGATCTGAAACCCGTGTTTATAATATTCGTTTGAAGGACCATTAGCGAGGAAATCACTCAACTCCGATATGACCTTGAAGAATCGTACCAACTTGAGTGTCCAACAAATCATCAACGGTGTAGGAATATGTCTAAATACGAACCACTTTTTATATAATGGACAGCTTTAAAAGCAAAACGATGGTTAAGCGATGGACTCACCCATTTCCACAGTGCTGGCGAATATGAACATGGGGCACTTGGAATACATTTGATTGAGAAACAAAGCGTTAAAACCAAAAATATAGTGGCGCTATGTTGACGATACATTCGTCATCACAAAGCGAAACAGACTAGAAGCAATTCATAGTTATCTCAATAGTGTTAGGCCGATAATCCAGGTCAGAATAGAAACCGAGTATACGGAAGGGACACTTCCGTTCATAGACTGTAACGCGCAAAAAGACAACGGCATGATATGAACAACGGATTATCGTTAGCATATTGACAAGGTGGCCGTTTTGACATTCACAGCTTAGCAACATGAAACGGGTATTTCAGTCCGTAGCAATTCGCTATTCTACAATTTTGACCGCATTTGCAGGAATGATGAAGATAAGGGACAAGCTCACGAAGAAGTCAGTCGCTGACTTGCAAATCACGGTTACCCCAAGAGCTTAATTAAGCTCCAATTGAACCGAGTTAAACATCCGCAACCGAAGACAGAAAAGGTTTGACGAGCTACAGTATCTCTTCCGTATTTCAAAATCTCTTTCGAAGGAATAAGTCGAATCTTGAATAGAGGAGGTATTAGAGTAACATATAAGGCAGGTAGAACTCTTCGCTCCGTATTAATGAATCTCAAAGATAAGACTACTTTAGGTTGTGCGATGAACTGCATCTACCAAATCAACTGCAAGGGTTGCGCGCGTTTTTACATTGGGCAAACGTCTAGAGAACTCTGCACTAGTGTAAACAACCACAAGAAACGAGTGGGAAAGCAACTTCGCAATCCAAGTGAATATCAATCACTGATTCGAGATTCTGCTCTAGTTGAAAACGTGCTAGACACCGAACACAGCGTAAATCTTGATACCGTGGAAGTGATAAGACGGTGTGTGAAATCTTATTGGGAAAGCCTTTCACTGTGGATTCGAAATAACAAAGGCTGGGTCGAATGCCGTGAACAAGGTGGATAGGGCGGATATCTCAACAATCTGGCGTTTGGTTCTGCAGTGGATAAGTATTACCGAACAGAACACCTAATGCGCACATAATTAGGTAAGCAGTGTGTTAGCAGACGTTGTTCACACCTGAACACTAAATAAACAATTAGGGATGAACACAGCAATTAGGGGGTGTGTTCAATTATCTAGATCTTTCCTGTCTAGCTTATAGAACTCAGGATTCGTCAAGAAAATGCCATTTAGACCAGAACTCTGTTCGTACCGACACCCTTGGTCTGACGAAGATTCTGTGTTCAGAAGCGAAACGTTATTAAATGCTTGCTATAACTGGTATATTGCAAACTTTATTTTCATGATCATGGACTCAAGATCGGTCTCGAATGTATTCAAATACATTGTATATATTATTTATTAAGTGATTATCGCCTTATCCAGTCTTTGTGTGTGTGTGTGTGTGTGTGATTTTTCTTGAGCATTTTTGCATCCTTTGTGTCTCGGAGTCACTCACACACTATCATTCTATTGGTCAACGAGATCCAATTAAATTCGAGATGGCCGAGTCCTGGTGTTATTCTGCTAACGGATTGGTTTTTCATTTCCTCGTCATATCATTGGTTAAAAATTTGTATAACCTTGAATGTGCTTTGTGAATTATCAACAGTTACTTCAAGTTTGCTTCGTGTGTCCTGCGAATTGATTGAGTTCATCAATCAGCAGTGTTGTCGCTGTTGCTCGTTTATAAAATCCGCTATTTACATTGTACGTATTCGCATCCTGTTCAAATAAAGATTATGCTGCTTTGGACTCTGATTTCCATCAGTGTTATATCCACAATGATTGAGAAATCCGATGCGATGCCAAAACCATCGGAGATGAACCAAGATCATTTGCTAAGCGGAGTCACCGTTTATGATCAAAGAAAAATAGAATGCACAAACCAATATTCATTGAGCAATGATCGACCGGCGTATTGTCATTACAAGGACATATATAATGGCAAGTTTCTGAAATACGAGAAGTCACCATTTGAAGTACTCCTCAAGCACTTTAAACCAATGAGTGAGTTTTGGAGCCCAGAAAAGTCAAAAGGGGAGGAATAAGAAGAATGAGTAATTCACTGTACACAAATGAGATAACAAATATATCCGGATAAAGATAAAATTTGCTTTTCGTTTTCCTTGGGAGATGTTTTCAGAGCAGAGTTGCTGATAATTGATGATGTATGACAAAAAGAGTATACTCATGAAGTTAAATGGAAAAATTCATGTTGGTGAGATCACACTTATTGGTTTTTTCGTACGGTGCATGGGATAAAAGAATCTTCATCATATATTCCTTCTTTTTAATTTCACCGTTAGTTCTGTTTTGATGATTACCGCATGCTGCAAGTCACGAAATGTTCTATGCTCTTGTGAGTCAGATTTGGGTTGGTGTCAGTCTTAAAACCATTAAAATCCAGCGAGACAGTTCCGTATTGCTTCATCATGACAAATAGGAATCACGCATTCTGTTATTTGGATTCATTGTATGAGTTAGCCATGCATAGTGTTTTTTTTACTTGAAGCATTATGTTTGCCATACTCCATCGAAGATCGTTTGTTTCAACAATAGGGAGAGGTCGAAAACTCATAATAACTAAGTGTTGTTTTATCAGATTCATCTAAAAAAGATGATAGAAAAACGGTATTAATTGTTCAAATTTATGTAGTCCGTATTTAGCTCTATGTATCGTGTTTATATCTATGAGATGGCCAGCGTATAAATAAATTAATAAACTGATATTTCGCTGACATTTTATTCTGCACAAGCCATGGTGTAGAATATGACAATTACTACTAGGAAGCAATCTTCACAATATGGCACTCGTCATGGCGACGTACAAAAATTTAACTAATAAGACTTCTGCACATTTGAAAATTTATTTTCATCAACATAGGTAGCACTTATTCGCATTTGTCAAAGGATTAGCGGTGCACAAGAGAATTGTCGTCAGTTGAACTCGAATGAACACACGCTTCGTTGAGTAAATAATTCACATGATTCTCTATTAGTCGACGCGGCTTGATACCCGTAGGACTGGGAAATGCTGTTTAGCGATACGACAAATAGGCTTGGCGTGACCACGCTTGGGTGAGAAGTGAAATGTTACTCCAATACTGCATCACGGAAGTCTTTCGAATTTATTTCCATGATACTTTTTTGATATTCCAGGTGTAGCTGACTCTGTTTAAGCAACGGTGTGGCATATATTGGTAAGAAACGATGAATAGACGATTGGTTCGATATTGGACAACCCCAAAATGCTATACTTAGTGATTGGTGATTATGATGTAGATGAGACTCGTAGGAAATGAATTCTATTGAACCTCTGTTCATGCCTCAATTTGGAGAAGAATAAATTGCTTTGAGTTTGCACATCTGACCCAACATTTATAGATTTATTGCATTTCAATTTGATTTGCAGTGAACCAGATTTGTTATACTGTCATACAGGATCCGGTGTCTACCAACCAGTTATGTACTTTTAACCCTCCACCAATTGTTCACGCTGGATTTTACATGCACATGAAACAATACATATTAACAACTAAGACGTATAAAATAAAGGAATTATTATTCTAGTAAAATTTACATTCAATGTATACACCTAAGAAGAACCTCATCGCTCGTGTACTTCGAATTCACAAGTGTTACAAGTCAAATAATTTGCGGGTAATCATCGAATCTGCAGTTCAAACAGGGTCATAACTAATATACAAGAGCGCCAAGATGTCTCTGTTTGACTGGGTCAATAGGTTAATAGATCTTGATTATGGAACTTTGGATGACCAATCACCGTTTGGCAAAACCAGATTAAGACCCAAGATATTTGACCTTGATATCGCGATTACAATTTACACACAACCGCCATTATAGTAAAGACGACAAGTGAATTTTCATCTGATCTGATCGTTTGAATGACGCAATCATTCTTCGTTCAAATAGTGAGTTGTAATCATCCACTTAGCAACTGACGAAATCACTTTCAGTATTTAGTCGAATGCGTAATCGGGGTGTTGTCTCTGGTTGACACGATAACGGGAATGACCTCCATTAAGGGGATTGATCTCGACCGTATTTCATGCAATTTTGATAGGCTCACATTTACAATTTCTTCTGTTTTTAAATGTGGAAATGCTACAGGCATCTTTAAAGATTATCTCATTTACTTTAAATCAAAAATGACCGCAAGCAGGTTAACAGGTTATTATGCCATTATGAACTGCCAATAAAAACTTATTTAAAGGCCAAGGCTTTGTCAGAACAAGGGTGTCAGTACGAACAGTGTTCAGGTTTAAATGAAATTTTTTTCTTCATTTCTGAGTTCTCTGACCTAGACAGGAGAGATCAATATAATTGATTACACCTCATAAATGCTGTGTTCACACCTAATTTTTATTAAGTGTAGAGATGTGAACAGCGTCTGCTGACACACTGCTTACGTAATCGTATGTGTATTGGGTGGTATGTTCGTTAATCCTCATCCGCTGCAGAACCGAACGCCAGATTGTTTATATGCCAGAAAGTTTATACTGTACGGTAGTTACAGACACTGAACTCGATCTGGAAAACAGTATAAGGTGCAACTTGAAGCTCGAATCAGGCAACAGTTGCATCGTTGGTGTAGTTTACCGATCACCATCATCATTGGATGCGCATAACGAAAAACTCTTGAAAGCAATGCAGTACGCCGGAAAACAGCGCAATTTGCAATTGCTGATTATGGGAGAGTTCAATCTGCCTCAACTATATAACCGAGTCGATCATCCACCCCTATTCCCAGACTACAAATTTCGCAAACTGTTCGATTACATCCCCTAGTATAATAATGTTTTCGAATATACACGACAACGAAATTTCCAACAGACTTCTTTTCTAGACCTAGTGTTAACCTCCGAAGCCACAGCCGTTGAAAATGTTCAGTATCACCCTCCGCTGGGTCGAAGCGACCACCTCGTTTTGCTATTTCAATATGTGTGCAACGCCAGTAGAATTGTAAAGCAAACAAAACGAAATAGAAAAGTGGATTACATTGGTTTGCTGGAAACAATGGTAGTTTTCGATAAACATAATATAAATTTCAGTGATCCGGACTCGCATTGCACAACCCTGACAGATTACACAAGCAACATGATACATTTCAATTCTGAATATGTCCCGAAAGATAATAGCAAAGAACGGCACTTCAGAATTTGCAGTAGGACTAGAAAATGGTTGACAAAGCGAAATTTGGCATGGGGTATTCACAGGGCTGCCATAACTGATTCGACGTAGGCAAACTTTCGAGAATTGCGGAATCAAGTCAAAAATCTCATCCGAGAGGACAAAAAATATCACCAGCTTCAGCTGGCGGTAAAAATGCAGCGAAATCACAAACTGCTTTATCGAACTGTTAACAACGCTGCGAAGCTGAAACCCGGAGTATTTCCGTTCATGACAGATAACAGACTAACTGATTCTGTGCTGGAAACCGCTAACGCTCTAGCCAGTGTTTATTCACGAGTTTTCACCCCAAAGGATGAATTACAACGGTCAGAATTGTCAGCTCCAATTGTGCCAGAGATTACTAGGAATTCGCTACGACTATCCTGTGAATTATTTAATTTGTCAATCGACATTATAACATTCGTCTGCATTTGGAAACAAGATTATGCTGCTTTGGATTCTGATGTTCATCAGTGTGATCCCCAAAATTGTTGGCGAATCGGAAGCGGTGCCCGAACGAACGGATGTGAACCATCATATTTTGCAAAGCCGAGGCAATGATCAATATTACTCAGAAATTGAAGGATCAAGATATGAAGTTTATCCCGATGGACCTAAAGATTCGCATCACGTGGGCTTAGAAAATGTCAAGTTTCCGAATTACTACCTGCCGCCGAAAATGATGTTCAACATCATCAAACCGCGGATACGTTTCTTTAAACAGTTGGATGCAGAAAATTGGCGGAAACGGGATCAGCTTTAGACATGTTAATGATCATTATTATCATTATTATTAGTTTAAAAATATATTTTGGTTTACATTATTTTACTGTGTTCTTTCACAAGAGAGACGTTTTCCGAGACGAGCTAGTGCTAGTTGATGTTGTAATATGAATAGATCTTGTCCATAAGGTCATATGAAATCAAAAATCAGAATCAGGTTGGACGTATCGGCAATTTCGTAGGTGCACTTGGATAAGAGCACCTTCACAATAAAATCCTACTTTTTCAATGTTATTGTAAGTTCGGTTATAACGATTACCATATACTGCAGTTGCAAAATTTAATCTGCTCTTGTGACTCAAAATCGCGATTTGTTTCGTACTAAAACGAGATAAACTCAGCGATAAAGTTTCGTAATTTATTAGCTTGCCTAGTATGAACCGCTTTTTATGTTGCTACATTTCATTGTGTTTTAAAATAAAGTATTGAGGCACAATCTCTGATGTTTTTCGGAAGACGATTCCAGAGTTTACCAAAACTTATTTAGGTAAAATTTTTTCCTTAATATCGTCCAGATTCTAAGTGGTTCCACTTTATTTTCTTGATTTTTTCAAATTATTCTGAGTACCTCGTCGGAAGCGAATAGTCGAGCTTATATCTATATTATCAGAAGATATTAATTTGAAAAAGCGGTATATGTTTGTGTCAAATTTCACGGAACCCTGATGGTTCTAGCTTTAGCAGCTTGCACCTTTCGAGCTATTTTTAATGATTGATTTGATGAAAGTACGCTGTAATGTTCCCAAATCGATGCTTATAGTTTTGTTTATGCTGCTCTATATTATATTATATTACAATAATCAAAAAGAGGTATCGTGAAAAGATTATAAATTTCAAACTGCAATATGGGAGAGTGACGAACTTATGAATCATATTTACACTCCGCTTTGCCTTTGAGACCACGTGATGTATATGCTCGTTGAATGTAAGTGATGCGGAATATCTGAACCCAAGATCACGTGTGAGGTCGATAATTTGAATGGGCTTACTATTGAGAAGGATTGAGCTTTCAGGTATTAAACATCTGAAAGGCATGAACTTAGATTTATCAACAGAGAAAGAGAGCAATAATTTCAAAGGAGTTGAATAATGCAACCAATACTTTGTTCAGCCTAGCAATGTAATTTTCTGCTTCTGAAGAGGGAAAGGAAACCACTTATTTCATGTCATCTACAAACAAGAATATTTTACTATGACATATAACTGTATGTACATCGTTTATGTATAGGTCAACAAGTAATGGACCTAAAACACTGCCTTATATTCCGCCAATTGGAACCTGCTGGTTGCGGGATCTGTGACCGTTGAACTCAACGTATGTGCGATATGTAAGAAAAGATGTGAGTTAAGAAAGAAGATTCCCACTTGTAGCGAAAGAAATCAGCTTTGATAGTAACAGCTTATATGGTGCTGCTTCGAAATCTTTAGTTATACCATTGAATACATCTATGACTGCTAAACCATTTTTAATTCAGCTTGTGTTGCAATCTAGTTATTCTAACTGGCAAGTGATATCGGATCTGTTGCTAAGAAAGCCGTGATGTGCGTTAGAAAAGATACTAGTTGTCAGGTATTCTATTATAGCTTTCTTTACACTTTGTTCCAAATAATCTTGATTAAAAAGGTGTATGGTTTATCGTTCGGTACTTCGTGACTAAATGTTTCGAGCCAGATTTGTATCTGGTTATAACAATTGCGTGTTTCCATTCTGCCAGGAATCGTACCAGATTCGATAGATGCGTTGAATAAGTTCTGCAAGATAATTTGTAATTCTTGGAGCCCCCATTTTGCTTATGGCTGGAGGTATGTCTGCTATGTCCAATTAAAGACTGGCAGTTTCGTGCTAACAGAATTTTGTTGTCACTCAGATTTAAACTCAAATAATTCAGTTAACCTGGCGAGGGATGTTGGCTGGTCGTATAAACGTTGTTTGATTTGTTGTAGGTGGAGTTAAATTATAGGACGAATTCTTCACAGATAGACTCACCTGAACTAAAAATTGTTTTAGTGACGGATGAATTACAATATTTGATACTCAAGTCTATGTTTTTGTTAGTTGAATATTATTCTTTCAAAATGTACAGTTAATATGTACAACGAAATCGCTCATCTCAGGTCGTGTACATCGAATTCATACGTGTTATGGGCAAATTATTTTGCGAGTATTCATCAACCATGCTCATTACTCCTATTCAAAAAGTTAGCCATTTCTCTGCTTGACTGAGACAATAGTTCATTTGATCTTGCGTTTGTTAACTCCACTTGATTCCATTTATTTTCCATGAAAAATCAACTGTGGTCAATCAAAATTATGACCGAAGCTCTCAGACCTAGATCTCGCGATTTCAATTTTGATCGAACAATATCACCACAACAGCCATTATGGTATAGAGTTGACAAGTGAATTTTCATCGCGGAGGTGACGCGATCTTAAACCCGTGTAAGTAACATTCAGTTGCATGACGCAATCATTTTGCGTTCAAATAGTGTGAGTTGTAATCATCCACGTAGCAACAGTCGAAATCACTATCAGTATGCAGTCGATGACGTAATCGGGTTGCTCATTCTGGTTGTCATGATAACGGGAATGACCGCCAGCTTGCGAACATTTTTCATGATATTTTGGTAAGCATACATTAAACAATATTGGTCCTGTTTTTCCATGTGAACTTGACTGGGTCAAACGTTCAATTGATCTTGGCTTTGTTAACGCTACATTATTCCCCAACTTTGAATGACCAAACAAATTAGCCAACCGACGAAATTATTACCGAAGCTATTTGTCATTGAGATAGTGATTGCACTCGACGCGGCCTCGGACAAATTTTAACAAAGGAATTATTCGTGTTGTTAAATTAAAAAAGAAGCAAGAAGCCATACGCTAGATGATTGCGTACTTCGACAATTTTGGTATAACAAAATTGTATGCAATACCTTAAAATCCCATCAAACAGATTGATTAAGTTTACAGCTTAATATTGTGTGTCAAACAAGTAAGTCGAACGCTAAAGATGAACTTAAAATCTCATATTTTAACTTTTATACAAACAAATGACTATCAACAGCACATTTGTAAAACATTCGATTGTTAGTTTTATCCAAATTTGTTTAATTTCAGATAAATCTGAATGTGGATAGTGATCCTCTAAATACCTACGTTTGAACGTGCTGTACATTTCGTTGAACAAATTGATTATAGGATCGGAGTTCATTCAAGAGCTTCTCTGCAATTAGCATGATGCATTCCACGGAAACTCAAGATATCGTATCCTTAATATCACATCATTAGACGGAATGTGCCTTAACATATCATCTTCTAAATAATAGTTTCACAATAAAAAAATCATTTTCCAAAAATTAAAGAAAGTGGGCCTTGTTGATCATGCCCACCTGAGATTTTAGAAGTTGAATAAACTTGGACAAAGTAGCTGATTTGAATACTATCTATACATTCTAATCTTTATTTCGGACATATTGACATTGTGGCTGTCAGTTGTATGAAACGCTTTTATTAACAAAAATTACATTGTCAATTTCAAATTATCAGTTTCGAAACAAGCATGAAAATTGTTACTAAGTGTGACTTCATTTATTATTTCTGAAAGTATTTCGCAAATCAAGAGTGGATTCATTTGTGCGCCAGATTTATGATCTTCATGTGCATGCAATTCGAACACAAAAACATATCCGGTTGCGTACTGTTTTGCCCCCATCAGGAATGGACTGTGTTGTTTAAAGTCATGCGTATATTGATAAAGATCTC
>JACCGJ010011993.1:0-34230 GCA_013407085.1 Atriophallophorus winterbourni
TTCATGAGTTATGGAAGAGAAAGACCTGGGTGTGTGGATCAGCGGTATCTTAAAGTCTTCATGGCAGTGTTCTGTTGTATACAAAAAAGTGCTGTCAAAGCTTGAAATTGCTCAGAAGGATCTTCGGTAGTTTCACTAAGCAGATACTCCCACGGATAATTAACACCTATATGAGACCAAAAATGAAGTACGCTGTTCAAACATGGTCCGGTGGTTACAAATGGACATGACCTTGCTGCAACAAGTATACCACTGCACTACAAAACTGGTGACCGGACAATATAACATGCCATACGAGGAGATGATTGCAACTGTAAATCTCTTTGATTTTTCGTACCGTCTTCACAGGGGTGACATGATCCTGCTGTTCAACATTCTGCATACAGTGGATTACCCATTTGAACACCTGTTTCATCGCCAAGAAGCACGTGGTAGCAGATCGCAGAGCTACAAGTTAATTTTTCCACACTCCATATCAAATTATCGAAGGTTTTTCTTTGCTGTTCAGTTCTGAACTTGACATGTATATGTTGACCAAATCCAACCTCGCAACTGAATACACGTGCTGACTTTCAGTATTGATAAATCATTTGTGTTAATTCAAAGTAATTCAAGGTTTTAATGGTCTAAAAAGCAACATGCTTAACAACAACCATAGGACGGTAAAAATTAAAATTTAAGTATATAAACAATATAAGGAAATATATTAAACAGTATATAAATGTTCTGTAAATGAATAATGGAATAAAAATTCGTCTAATTTCGTTTTAAATTCATGCAAACTAGTGGAGCGAGCAACGTTTGAAGGTAAACTGTTCCAAGTAAAACAGACACGGACAGAGTAAACATACCTTCTACAGTTCAGGCGGATTTTATGCATTCGTTATATTTTTAATCTGTGGTTATTGTAAAGTATTTGCTTTTTGAACCATTAAAACTTTAAATTACTTTGAAAAGCTGTCTATATAATTGTTTTAAAATATTGGGTCAAATTTCGTTTTTTGCAGGTGTCATTAATTTCCATTTTTCTCACAGTTCTGCGGAACTACGCATTCAACGCCTTCAAAGTGACACTACACTCGACTGATTAGCTTTGCATAGTGTATCAGGTTTATAGTCATCCACTTCATACTTGAAAGCCAGTTTTAATCAGATTGGTACATTCAAACTTTGCAAGAATGGTCCGCATACTTGATCTTAGTCAGCCGGTTAGACCTTTTGAAATGAGCGGTGTTTGAAAGGCTCTCAACACTTGAACTTACACACAACATTGGGTTTCAAGACATTTGTCATCACCTGGTAGCGACACTAAGCATAGGTTCAGCGAGTATTGAAATAGTTTATAATTGTAAACAAAGTTACAATTATATTTCCTAGTATGTACAAAGGAAATACATCCAGATTCCTTCACATCAATATCGAAGAAAAAACAGTCGTGTTAAAACGCAAGCACCGAGAGGTGAAAGAATATCTATCACTTATTGGCGATTCAGTCTATCGTTAATGAAAGTAGACTGCAACTCCACAGCCGGAGCTTAGGCGATCATTATGGTGTTGTAAAATTTTCAGAATCCAGAGCTCAGCATCAGTAAAGTAAGACTTGAACTAAGTTTCTGTAACTGCAAACAAATCGGGTGAAAGTCTCTCACAAAGCTCGCATAGTTCAGATAATTTGTTAGTTAAACACTGAGCATTCGCATATATGCACTTGATCGTATTTATCTTACACAATGTAGGATCGAGTAATATAGCTATTCGTCCGACTTAGCGCGAGTTGGACCTTTTTCGTTTTTTGAGTAATATTTTGTCTATCAGTGGCAACTTTGCAATCAAACTGTTACTGCAATGGTTCTCTGGGTGTTAGTGAGGGAATACGCTTGGGCACGCTTATTCTGGTGGAAGTTTTGCGGTGTACGATTTCGTGACTGACGTGTTTTGCGGACGCATAAATTTGTGCTTTTATAGTTTTGCATTTATTTCCTTATCTGCTAATATGAGATGGACTGTTCAGATATCAATGGACTCGTCTTAATTTGAGCGTTCGGAATATACCCGTTTCAAAATCGAACAAATTCAATCCTTGAAAATCCAATTTTCCAGTTTAATTCAAATACACCTACGCGTGCAATAACCCGGGCGATTGAGAATTTCGTTCCTGTTCGAATACTGTTGACAAGATCTCACTATTTCAAATCGACTGATAGCTTTTTCAACTCTGTCAGATGGAAACTCGTTGTGCAGCATCACTATGATTTAAACTCGTTTGCATTTTCTCGCTTGGAACGCGCCATTCCGATCCAACGAATTCACTCCACAGGTAACTATATATCGATAAACTACTGTAACGCCACTGTAACTCATCACTCGTTAGATTATAACGATGACACTAAGAATGGCCTCGATGCCCCAGTCAAAGTATGCAGCACTTGATACGTGTCAATTGTGCAACAAATAATAAGTGCTAGATCTCACACAGTTAAATGATTTGGCTGCTTGGGTAAAGTACATACCAACTGTGATAAAGCAGTAACGCTGGAAGTGGTATCGTTTATTAACAATGTTGCTCTCCCCGGCGTTTGCATCTCGAAGTAAACAGCCTATCGTTATACCCACAAATCCTATCCATAAGGCAAACATGCAATCTTGAATAGAGATTTTGGAAAATTGTTATCGAAAACTTGAGTAAACATTTAAACCGCTTTTGGTAGATAATATTTCCAACGCAATTCAACCCAAAATAAATGTTGCTCATGGCGGCAAAAAGGATGATAAAAATACGCCAAAACAGCTCCCTTAACTGAGTGTCGTGACTGCTTATCTGGATGTAATAAAGATGGTCCTAGTGAACCTTGCTTAGCATGGTCCTAATCTGATAAAATAGTGAACAATTTGGCCAGACCCCCCTACCGTATTCTTGCTAGATCCGAACAAGCTAAAAACTAAACATTGGCGCTCATTCAACTAACATCGATATCGATCTCAGTTTAATGTGCACAAAAGAGTCGACAGATACACTTTTCCATCAAGACAAGCACATGAGCTCAAAGAATGGACTAAGCTCTGTACACGCATGGGCTTGAAGGCTTCATTGCCTACTTCGATGACGCCCTTAACTCGACATAGAAGCTCCCCGCACATAGTCTGACCGCGCTTATTAAGTGTGACATTGCGAACATGTCATGGAATAAGTCATCCTCAATTAATTAATTTCCTCAACTATGCAAGCTTTGTGACAGACTTTCACCCAATTTGTTTGCAGTTGCAGAAACTTGGTAGCAGTCCTACATTACTGATGCTGAGCTCTGGATTCTGAAAATTTTACAACACCGTCACGATCGCCTAAGCGCAGGCTGTGGAGTTGCAGTCTACTTTCATGAACGTGAGACTGAATCGCCAATAAGTGATTGATATTCTTTCAATTCTCTGGGCTTGCCTTTCATCACGACTGTGCTTTTTTCGATATTGATGTAAAAAAATCTAGATGTATTTCCTTGGAACATACTAGGAAATTTAATTTAACTTTGTTTACAATTATAAACTATTTCAGGTCTCACTGAACCTAAGCTTAGTGTCGCCACCATGTGATGACAAATGTCTTGAAACCCAATGTTGTGTGTAAGTTCAAGTGTTGAGAGCCTTTCAAACAATGCTCAGTTTAAAAGGTTTGACCGGCTGACTTAGATCAATTATGCGGACCATTCTTGCAAAATTTGAATGTACCAATATCATTAAAAGTGGCATTCCAGTATGAAGTAAATGACAATAAACCCGTTACATTATGCAAAGCCAATCTGTCGAGTGTGATGTCACTTTAAATGCGTTGAATACGTGGTTTCTCTGAACTGTGAGAAAATCGAAAATCATTGACACTTCAAAATAGCGAAATTTGACCCAATATTTTATAACAAGTATATAGAGAGAGCTTTGAAGATGTAATCACTTGCCCTTAAAATTATGAGGATAGACTAGTGCAACGCATGTAGAATTCAATGCCTTGCAGATGAATTGTATTGGATTTCATCCTCATTTTAAAATACTGAACTTAAAGAGACATCTAAATTTTCTCCGTTCAAGTCATATCCCAGGCACCCTCACATTGCATTAAACATTACACTTTCTCACCGAAACCATGCTCAGGTATCCTATTCTTCCTATTCCTATTTGTTTTCTATGGAATTCCTTATCGTCAGAGGTTTTATAATCATCTAATGAATGAATTTTCAGAATAAATATGGATATATTTCACGCCACTACTCGCTTAGATGAATAAATTAAGCAAAATTACACGTTATTATGTTTCTAACGAATATGTTTACATCATACCGAGGTAATACATGAAAAGTTTGGTAACTAAAAAAATGTCGACCATCCCAACGCCTCAATTTTAATTTTTTTATTTTAATACGAAAACCCTTTGATGTTGTGTAGCTTTAATCATCATATACTTGACAGGGGGTCGGACATACAAACATCATCCCCATAGGCTCGCTACACGTGAAAACCACTGTTAAATGTCTATACACAAATGCACAGTGCTTGCGGAACAAAATAGCCGAATTATTCAACTTTAACGCTCAGTTTTCTGCAGACATCATTACTGTTATCGAAAAATGGTTTTACGATCAGGTGAACGATTGCGAGCTGGCACTTCCCAACATGATCCTACTTCGACGAGACGGTTCAAGATCAGATGGTGAAGTTGCTTTGTATTATAACGAACGTCTTCAATTCACTGCTGTACCTGACACAAGGTTTGAGCTAGAGGACAACATGTGGTGTAGCCTTCGCTTGGAAACTGGAGAGAACTCTATACTTCGTGTGATCTACCGCTCGCCCAACTCTTCCGATGCCCACAATGAAACGTTGTTACAAATGATGCGCAACGCTAGAGACCTTAGAGGATGCCAATTGTTAATAATGGGCGATTTTAACCTCCCACACCTCTACACCAATGGTGTGCATACTCAGCAATCACTTGAGTACAAATTCCGTCTGGTGTGTGAACGACTTGTTGAGCATCTCGAGAACCATCAGGTAATAACTTCCACACAACACGGATTCAGGAAAACATATTCAGGCCTGTCTAACTTGCTCACGACTATTAACGACTGGATGCAAGCACTTTACCAAGGGGGTTCCATCCATGACGGTTACTTAAATATATCTAAAGCATTCGACAAAGCGAATCACTCCTCACTGCTTCAGAAGCTGCAGAATGTTGGCGTCATCGGAAAATTACTAACATGTCTCACAAGTTACCTGTCTGGACGCAAAGTAAAAGTCAGAATAGATGGTGAAACTTCTGGAACAATTGAAGCCACAAGCGGAGACACTCAGGGTTCGGTTTTCGGTCCGATACTGTTCCTTAACGACAGTCAGAACTCAGTTGTATTGCATCAGTTGCACGCCCTTGGCGTGATCTGCGTTCAACAGCTAAAAGCTGTATCTGCTCCTCCCTGGCTTGCAGACGACGCTTCACACCATGCCTCCAAAGTGAGCGGTCAAGAGCAAGTTCTTCCCAGATTGCGGGGTCAATGTCAACAGCTTTCATATCTCTTTTGCAAACATCTTTGTACCGCAAGTGCGGTCTGCCCAATGGTCGACTTCCTAGTTGCAACTCACCGTAGAGTAGATCTTTGGGAATGAAACTATTTTCCATTAAATAGACATGACTAAGCCACCGCAGGTGGCGCTGACGTAATAGGGTGAACATGCTCTGTAGACCAGCTTTTGAAAGCACTTCAGCGTTAGTCACTCTGTCCATCCACGATATGTTCAAGATACGACGGATGCTTCGAAGATGGAAAGCATTCAGCTTTCGTTCGTGTCTTGCGTGGGTGGTCCAGGTTTCACTGCCGTATAGTAAAGCATTTATTACGCACGTGATGTATACCATCACCCTCGTCATTACAGTTAGCTTGCGGTTACCCCAAAAACGAAAGTTTAATCGGGACAAAATGACAGCTGCTCTGCCAATCCGCTTATCAATCTCTGTGTCTAGCGAGAGGTTATCCGCAATGGTTCAACCAAGATATGTGAAATGATTTACTGGTTCAAGCGGACAGTTTTCAACAGTGATGATTGGAGGCGAAACAGTCCCTCAATCAAGGACTTCAGTCTTGCTCATGCTGATTGTTAGCCCAAAGTGTTTGCATGCAGACGAAAAACAGTCCATTAACGACTGTAGGTTCTCTTGGGGGTGAGTAATAAAGGCTGTGTCTTCGGTCACCGATTTGGTAAGCTCAAACACTTTTTCTATATTTAAATTAAAACTAGACGATTTCCTGAGAGCCAATCCAAATTATGCCCCGAACTATTTATAATCTATCGTTACCAGAATTATTTTGATTTTGACATTTTTCTATACACATATACATTTGTACCTATAGTTCAACTGCATGGTTATTGTAAAGTAATTGCTTTTTCAACCATAAAATCTTGAATCTTGAATCTTGAATCACATCCCGTAATTTGGTTTGTGCTCTTACCCGGTTCAGGTTTAAAAGCCTACCATCACTTCGCGTGCGTATGTAAATGCCTTCTGTTCTCGTCTTAAAAGCGTGCTTCAGAAGGAGAGCAAAAAAATGCCGAACAGCGTGGTAGGAAGAACACACCCTTGTTCTACTCCTCGGCAAATTTTGAATGCTTCTGAACTGCAACCGTTAAAATGGACTGAGCCTTTCATGCCTGAGTGGAACGAAATAACGAGTCTGAGAAGCCTTGGGGGGTAGCCTATCAGATCAAGCATTTTGAAAAGACCCTCTCAGCTGACGTAGGCGAATGCCTTAGTTAAATTAATGAAAACAGCGTATAATGGCATACGCTGTTCCCGACACTTTTCTTGAAGTTCTCTCAGGGAGAAGATCATGTCAACGGTTGATCTACAAAATATTTACTACTGTTTCCCACCCCATGGACTTATTATTCCACCTTCGATCATTCAGCAACAGCTGTGGCCAAGGTTGCAAGTTGGAAATACCACATTCCAAACGGAACTGCAGCAGGTATTTTTATTCGGTACGTGTATGCTTTGTTTGTAATTCCATACCTACTGATTTGGTAAACTCAAACAGTCCATCTACATTCAAATCAAAACTTGACGATTATATGAGAGCTAATCCGAATTTTCCCTCAACTATTGGTAATCTATCATCGTCTTATTGATTTTGATTTGATTTATACACATATATACAGCTATACCTATAGTTCCAATCTATGGTTATTGTAAAGTTAATTGCTTTTTCAACCATAAATCTTTAATTTGAATCTTGAATCTTGTGTCCTGTATGTGCATCTATTTCCTAAATTATTCCATGAAAGTGAACAAAAATGAATGCTTCTATCAAAGAGCACTCCACTATCGGCCCTGTATATTGGCCCAATATGAACCAACACAAAGGATACATCTCAATGGAATTTTGGTTGTATACACTTTATTGTATACCTGTCATCCAATGGTACATGTAAAGCAACTGCTGTTTTCACCATAAAATCTTAATTCTTTCATATGTCTCAGCTTTACGTTTCCTAGTTCTACTAACAATATTCGTGCGCTGTATAAAATACTTATAGAAACAAACAAGCGAATTGGACTTGGGAAACCTACCACTTTTCTATCTGGCAAAAAATGTAGCTTTCCTCATCAGATGTGTGTCCTAGAACATGACAACAGTCATTTGATTGAAAAGATATAGGTAGAATGGTTTTTTTACCCGGTAAAATAATCGGTCTCAATGGTTCATTCTAAAGCGTGTATCCGTCCATATAGACACTCGCCAAAAGTCCTTTAACCACCTTGAAATTTGGAATGTACAGAAAAGTATGAGTTTTGTGTTGAGCATGCAGATTCGACTTTCAAACTTCATTTAAATCACTCTCTCAATTTCTAGCTGTAGAATGGTGAATGATTTATATTGCCGTTGCGTGGAATGCCTATTTACTGTTGACTATTCGCATCACCTCTATTTCATTTGATTTCATGTAACTTACCCAGAACGCCTCAACTTTGATGTATTTTGCCCATTCGACCTTGATCCGATATATGCATATCGTGGATTCTTGAGGCCGTCTTCTTATGACGAGTAACTTCGCTTCAGGTTTCGTCATATTTAGGTTGCAAGATGCTTTTAGTAGGAAAGTGGCTTTGTTGAAATATACCGGTAGTATATTTTATTACATCACAATGCGAATGCTAGAAAATGCTAGATATTAACAACATGTGCAATTAAATTATCTTGATTATTCTTTTTCATAAATTTCGATTCAAATGAAACTGAATTATTCAATTTGAATTTCGATGATGTTATTCTTTATGTTCTTCAGAGGAAGTCCTTGCTTAGCTAGCGCTGAAATACAGTTTTGCTCTCGTTCGACCTCATCAGCTGTGTATATCTCTTCCTAGATGCGGGTTCGAAACCGTTAGCGTCTTGCTGTAGAGCCGAAGCGTTTACCGCTCAGCAAATCCGTCCGTTCGGATAGGCTGGACCTATCACTTAAGAACAAAAGCCACTCAGACTTTGTATGCAATGGATGGCAGAGGTGTTTCAAATGGGTAGCCGGTAACTGTCCACGGTATTTAAATCAGTCACTGGATGCCAGGTCTTGATCAAAGGCGCAAAACTCCTAGCGCAAGCGAACCCAATTGGCACTGGTTATGGTTTTTTATTGTTATTTTAGAGAAGTAATTTTCAATTATAAACTACTTACAAGTAACGTGTTGCCCTATACTTCAATTGAAAATGGTGGTAAAGAACTGAGTAAAAACATGTTGTATCTTTAGTTCCATAGCTTTTTCCATTTTCCACAAGATATAATACCTGTGCAGCGACGAAAGAGAACGAAATGAGGCGCACCGTGTAGTGAGCCAAAGTCTCTTAGACCACGGTTATCCAAACGTTTTGTAAAACGCGAAATGACGAATGTGAATTACCCGTCCTTAAAATCGGAGAGAGATTGGCATGACACAGTTTGTATACCGTATGTAAAATGTACATCTGGAGCGATAAGTAGAATCTTGAACCAGGTGGCCATACGCGTAACTTATAAGAAAGGGAAAACTATCCGTTCGGTTCTGACGCACCTCAAGGATAATACACTTTCATCTAGCGTTATGAACAGCATCTACAGAATCAACTGTATGGAATGTTCAGGTGCTTACTTCGGGCAGACCTCCAGGTGAATTCACATTTGTATAGAAGGACACCGGAGGCGTGTCCAGAGACAGCCCGGGATGCGAGGGAATATCAATCCTTTATTCGTGATTCCGCCTCCGCACAGCACGTTTTAGATACGGGACATAGCGTCGATCTAGACAATGTGAAAAATATTGAGACGCGGTATTAAACCGTATTCAGTACGCCTACATGCGGAATCGGTCGGAATTATCAAAATAAGTTAGATGGGGCAGAAATCTCCACATTCTGGCGCTCGGCCCTGATGAGAAAGTAAATAGTTTCACTCACCTTATACCTACTAGTTAATTAGATTTTTGACTTTCTTCATATATGGCGTATCACTAGACCCGTTAGTTATGTAATTTTACGCGTGTAGACCGCTGTGTCAACTGACCTTGACCGTGTTCACTTGTATCGGATTGACGCTGATACACATTTAGAGGAAATTCTACCACTGATCCCGGTCATTCCCACTAGACGTGACACACTGTAGGCGTAATATAAGTTGTTTAGCGGTAAGGTCAAATAAGTCGTGGTGGGTTGACTACTACTTAATCGCGTTCTCTGTCCTGACTACCACACTTATTCTGACGAAGCTTCTGTTTCAGAAGTGAAACGTTGCATGGTGTATCGACACTTAATGAGATCAAAGTTAAAAATACTCTACCTACGATGACTATTAGGAAGTGTTCAAATTTCGTCTGTGTTCGACCATAAAAATTATTGAACGCGCAACATTAAATGTCTTATGAAAAAATATGTTTAAATGCCCCATTTACGTAGGGCAGAGTCAAATTATTCAAAAGAGAGTATTCATACATGCGCATTTAAGTATGGTAGTACTTACTACGCAAAACTAGACGAATAATCTTTTCAATGAAATTTATGTTTTCTTGTTCATTTTCGATTGACTAATTTTGCGTTTATAAAACTGCCGCTTTTAGAGCCTTCATCATCATTCCGTGAATTTCATCTGTTCATCTTACACGTAAATTTTCGATCAATCGAACAAAATTAATAAAAACGCAAAATTTTGGATTGCATCTAGAATATCGAATGTGAGAGAGTAATTATATTTTGTACAAGAAATGTCAATAATCGGTCGACTCCAACAAAATTTTGTGATGGATATTTCGTTAGAAAACAAAATACTGAAATATGTTTCACACTTTCTATGGGATCAGAGCTAATCTGATATTTTCTTTAATAAACATTAGAGGATAAGTTAGATGGACCTTCCAACTTCGTCTTCTAGTTGCTATTTCCATCACTTTTTATAATAATGAATTTGAAAAAATGTTGTGGGAATATCTTACCAACAAGTTGAAGCAGTTGAATCAAGCATATGATCAAAAAAGCATCCATTCTGTCCAAGCACTCTTCAATGTGATTGTTCCTGTTTTTCACGTGTATTTATAGGTCAAGATGCAACTGGAAATTCTTGTCAACTGAATTCAACAGCATGATCATACGCCTATGCTCGAGTGGCATATCAGGTCAACAAAACAAGCATGATTAAGATATATTTTCCGTTATATACGCACCCAGAACGGAAGATAAAGAGGGTATTTCTTTGTTCCTCGTGAATCATGAATTCATCCGAGAATTATCGTTAATGCACAACAAAGAATATTGGATTTTAAATTTTGCCTGTGAGTGATATTTACTGTTTTTTTCAAAGATAAATTTCGCGCTAAACTACTATAGTTCACAAGTTCATACCGTGTTCATGAACGCTTAATTTTGTCAAGACATTCGGATCTTAATGGATCTATCAGATGAGTGCAAACACTGTGAATCTGTTCGTGATTAGTTGTGTATGTAATGAAAATTCAAGCCAATGAGGATTTTCATCCAGCCTCAATGTTTTCGAATAATTCAGGTTAAATTCGAAGTACGATGACTTCAAATTTAAATCGATTGCTTCGGCCTGCTTCACCCGACTTTGACCATTGTTGTACATCACAATCGCATGATGTTTTTCCTGATACATAACAGTATAATATGCTTATTAGATTTCAGCTTTAATCAGAAGGAGATGAGTTATAGTAAGGATTATGTTTTTGTTTAATAAAGATCCGATGTTGTCTTGGCTCCAATACGATTAGCCATAATCACTAACTGTACGTGTCTTAATCGGGCATGTGGTATATTAGGAATTCTGAGAAGAATTTTCGGACGGTTCTCACCCAAAACAATTCCTCGAATTTTAAATACTTACATCCATCCAACGATAGATTATTTGATCCCAGCCTGGGCACCGTGGTTGCGTAAAGACATCGAGATCCTGGATCGAATATACCACAAAGCTACAAAGTTAGTTGAAGGGATGCAGCGGGTCCCGTATCAAGAGCGAATGGCCATCCTTGGTTTGCGTGATTCTACACGGAGACGAATGAGGATCGACCTGATTCTGGCTTACAAGATACTGCGGATCGAAAACCATCCGCTTAGCGAACTAATAAGAGTAAACTCCCCTCGAAGTACGCGCAGTCACTCGTGTTGTCTCGAAATACCGCACTCAAGACTTGATTGTCGTCGCTATTTCTTCTCTGTGCGTACCTGCTTTCTATGGAATGCGCTACCGCAAGATATTGTGAATGCAACGACAATCGATGTTTTCAAATCGAAATTGGATGCATACGTCAAACAAAACCCTGAATTTGGCCCGGTGTGTTGAAGCAACACGAACCCAGAAAAATATTACCAATGTGATTTTGATTAAATTTTTCATTTTGCAATAGTTGTCATCCAATGGTTCGTGTAAAGCATTAGCTTTATATGACCATAAAATCTTGATTCTTGATTCTTGAACGACATTCAGTCTCTTTAACTCATTGTTAATCACAGCAGAATTCCTGATACACTCAAATCTCAGTACTATGCCACCCGTTGGGACCGAGTAAGAGTGGCATACTAGCGAGAGTGGCATAGTAACGAGGTTTTGTAAAAACGGCTTTATTTTCTCAAGTCCATCATTTATTTGCTCAATCGATCAGTCCAAAGCTCTCAGACATCGTCGGCTGACGCATCTTCTTTCGTCGGATCTCGTTCATCTCGTTGTTTAGCCGTTCACACGCTCGCATCAGTCTCGTCCAGGTTGAAGATTTCAGCAGCAGAGAACCGCCTGAGTAAGGGCCGAAGAACCTGCTGCTGCCAATCAATAAGGGATTGGGAATCCACCGCTCCAGCCTCGCCCTGCACTGTCTTGAACGTGATGCCATTGCGCTTGTTGAAGCTGTCTAACCAACCGTCGCTCGCCATGAAGTCTGGGATGTGCAACAGCTCGGCCAGTTTTATCGCCTTCTCCTTGACCAGATCGCCGCTGACAGGCAAATTCAGTCCTCTTGCTTGCTTCAGCCACATCAGCACTCCCTCCTCAAACTTCGGGTCTTGAGGCTACGTCAGCTTCATGCGCTTCGATGCAACTCCAGCTTTGATTGCGGCTTCAGTTGCATCCTTCTGGCTGAGAATACCCTTCACGGTGGTTCTCTTAACTTCGACGCCCCATTTCTTGCTAATCTCCCTCGCCAACTTGAACTGATTCGGCTCCTTCTTCGCAGCATCGATGATCTCGAACTTCTCCTTCAGCGTAAAGTCGGTTCGCGTGCGTTTCTGAGCTGACATTATGGGCTGAATAGTTTGAAAAATAACGATGTCACTGTTGTGAGTACCTGTTTGTGCGACCGCTTTCGTGGGTCTATCTATCGATAATTAAAGCAAGAGTAGGAAAGAGGCTTGTCGTTGTGCGTAAGGTGACTGGCTTGTTGTAGCTGGCGTCAGGGCGAAACATCGCGTGTTTGACCTTGAAATCGGCTGACTATATGCGTAAAATGCGCAAAAATGCAGTTTTAAATAGTCACAGAATAGTGGCATAGTAACGAGAGTAGGGAGTGGCATAATAAATTTATTTTGTATTAAATTTTGTCGGGACCGAGCAAAAGTGGCATAGTAGCGAGAGTGGCATAGCAACGAGGTGGCATAGTACCGATATTTGAGTATATTCGAGACGTCGTCATGAAATCCAGGAACCATGGACCGGACGTTCCAGGTTCTCAGTTTCTGAAATGACTTTTGTTTTTAGTAGTTGTTTTGCTGGTGCGAAAAAAACAGTCTGCTTGTCAGTTGATTCCTTATCCCCATGCACTCAATGAGAATAGCAGACCGTGACGAGACGGCACCATATTGGCTGGGGGCTGCCCAGCTTGAGGCGGGCGGTACCCATCCAATGAGACCTAGAAGTCTCTCCCACCGTCAGAAGCAGCTCCAAGCGCTGAGCCAATCGAGCCATAGCTTCCACCGGTATCTGCTGCTTCCCGTGTTATTATTCGCTGAAGCGGAATGGAGTGTCCTCTCCATTGGTGCGTTGTGATGTACTCCAGGGCAGTTCAAAGTGGAGAACTAGCTGTTGCCAACGCAGCAAGTGCTCCATCTCCACTGCACCTCCGGAACCAAAGGAACAGCTAGGCTGATAAGTTTGGACAAAGATGCCGTCGGAGAAGTTGGCAGGGCAAAATTGTATGAAACTTCGGACTGCCTGACGGGACTCCGGCTCCGGATTTTTCCTGGAGGTTGACTCCTGGAGCATTTTACATGATTGGATGTAGCAAAAAGGCAGTGAAAGTTCGAGATGGGGGTTTTCCTTTCCCCAGGTGGACCGCCTTCACGGACTTACGAGCTCCACCTTCCCGAAGCATGCTGGTTTTGAGGCGCCAGTCAGCCGCATTCGCCCTTTCTCCTGTCAGTAGAAGCTGTTCCGTCAGGTCACACACCACGCGTGCAGACCAGGAGCTGGACTTGGTTGTCAGAGGCTATATGAGACGCGTGCCATTGTAGCATTTTTGGAATTGGGAGATAATCCCCGAAACCGCCCTGGCTTTGACAACATTGGAACCAGAGCCGACTATATTCTTGTTATTAAATATTGAGCCAAATTCCGTTTTTTGCCACGTTTTTATTCAAGTGTCATTATTTTTCGAATTTCTCACAGTTCATCGGAACTACGCATTCAACGCATTCAAAGTGATTGGCTTTGACAACATTGGAACCAAATAAGCTACTAACCGAAAAAAATACCGCAGATATCAAATAAAACATGTTAGTTGGTCAAATTCCTTGAGCGTTTGCATGTTCAAGTAATATAAGTGGTTGAGTGTTAATGTTAGTAATTATTGAGGCCAGCGTAAGATTACTTTGTATAGACTTATTTGTAGATTTATTTGCAGCATTCGTTCTCATTAAGGCGATCTCTCTCGACACGAGATCGATTTGGTTGCGTAATAATGATTCGTGTCAATGTGACTATGATTAACTAATAGCTTGATCAATGAAGCAATATGCCCGTTATTCCATAAGCCTCGATCTTTTGACTAGATGGTCTCGATTGACAGGATGGTAGTTTTCATGATCTGAATGTCTACCACCTTTGTAGATAAGTGAAATCATCCCTGTCCTTCACTCTGTCGGCACCAATCCTTTTGGTTAGAGAATGTTCAAACAATCCACTAAAGGTTCACACAGGACTTTAGTATAGTCGGAGTGATCCCATCCGCTCCAGGAGATTTCTTAGGGCTCATTCGACAAAAATGTCGTTGTATAATCGCTGAATTTGTCTCGATCACAATCAGCTGGTGCGTCGGCGTTGATGGCGGTAATTCTGTAGTCGATCGACTCGCTAACGGAGTAAATACTTTAGCGTGAATTTGAGCGATAGCATCAGCTTCTTTCTTTCGCTGAGCCCGGTAATCCATCGTCAGTGAGAACAGGGAACGCCCCTGGTTTCACGCTCGAGCATTGACAATCTGGAATAGCAATTTAGGATTTTCTCCGATTTCCAAAGTTAGAAAGCAATGGTTATTTTGCTTGTCTTCTTTGATAAAAGTGTTTACATTTTTGAGAATTTCGCAAACTTTTTGCCGGGACGCACCAGTCCAGGTATTTCTGTGTTGAAACCAAGCAGAGTGCCTGTGTCCGATCCATTTTTTCTTGCGACTACGAAGCTTGAAACGAAAGTCGCTCACACTTCGTTCATCAACAAATCGCGAATTTTAAGGTATGTTGACTGAAGTCTTTCTGTGAGTGCGGTGCAATGTGTTCTCGTGTTGTGATAATCAAGCACTCGTCAGTGTACTAACCGGAGCGCGTCACGTAAATTCACGTAGTCTATCATTCTGAATAGTTTTGCGGACTCACATACTTGTCTAGCGCTGCATACATATTAAAGGCCTAACAAAGGATGATCACTCCGACCAAGGAAGGAGAGCAATGTAGTCAACACCCTCAACTGCTTTTGTCTTGGAAGTTAGGAATAAATGCAAAACGGACGGTAACTCAGATGCTCTTCTGTGAGTAAAGTCGGACAAACGGATATGCAGTGGAATCATGTCGATCAGCTCATGGATTTTATGATCAGGTGTGTAGAGAATGACCACTGCTTTTTTTATTTCATGAACCGTTGCAGCTCCTGTATTTTCAGGAACGACCATCCTTAATTCAGAGAACTTCATTCGAATGGGGGAGTCACCACAACCGCAAATACGTATTAAGTTGACCGAAACCAACAGTCACAGCAATCTACTTCAGACCTTTGTGTACGACACGTTACCATATAGCACATTAGTAGAAAATATGCTCCGGAAAATATTTCGTTTGTTTGAAAGTTGTGGTGTTAATGGGAGCTCAGATACTTTGATTCCCCATTTCAGATCAGCACTTTGGTTATGGGTCACCCGGGAAGTCAATTGAAAATGAAGAAGAAAACATAAATTTCATTGAACTGTTTAATCGCTGGGCTATGCGTAGTACGTACTACCATAGTTGAATGCGTTTGTGTGCATGCATGAAAACTCGCTCTTTACTAATTTGACTCTGTCCTACGTAAATGGTGCATCAAACGTAATTCATCATCATATCTTTGATGTTACGCGTTCCATAATTTTTATGGTCGACCACACTTTGAACAATCTTTTAATTGTCATGGTAGGGACAGTATGTTTCACTTTGATCTCATTAAGTATCGATACACCATTTTTTCACCCAAGGGTTGTAATCGTTTATGTCACCTGTATTCAGCATCTCGAAACAGAACAATTCGTTCCCACGATCCTTCTGAATTGTTTCGCGGACTCATATACGCGTCTTAGGGTAACTACAAAAGTCTCGACCATCCGAACGCCTCAATTTTATTTTCTCATTTTAATATAAAAATCTTCTGATGTTGTATAGCTTTAATCATTTCTTACTTGAAAGCTTGAATCTTCAATCTTCAGCATTGTAAGAAAATCTACACAAAAACACTCCCTCAATATTTTATAAAAATTTATATGGTAAGCTTACAACGCATATAATTGAGCATGATGCGTAAGAAAATATTATTTTGCGAATGAGCGAAATGTTTTTTAACGTGTTGCGGACATTATTGCGCAAAATAAAACCAGTTTTCATCTTCCAATGCTTGAACCAAGAAATCGTCCGATTTCTTTGGTGACACGTATCCCAATTTCACTGAAAGGTGAGCGTTAGTTTATGAACAAGGTAAAAATGACATACATTATGTGAACTTGCAAGCTACAGCTGGTTAAGGTTTGTTAAGACCAACCTGTTCAATCACATGTAACCGTGACGCAAGTAAGTCATGGCTTTGGAAATTGGCAATCTCTCATGCTGGCACGTATTGACAGATAATGTGCTAGAAATAGCTGCTGCCTATCAACATTTTATGCACAGTTACACGCTTGAGTGGAGTATGCCGCAGAAAGATATCGGTACCTGGTTGTGCGAAAAGTTGAAACACAGCCTGTAGTGCGAGACCGTCTATAAGCGTGCGTGCAGCATACTCGGCTTAATCAGACCGATTTTCGAACGTTTCCAACCGCACTCATTATCAAATATACTAAATACCTGCATGCATCCATTCGTGTACTTACAAAAGGAGGTTGGACACTATGGATGGAAAAAGACATTTCGTTCCACGAAAGGATTTATCATCAGACAACCAAAATGGTTACTGGATTGCATAATCTACACGTTGAGCAGCGACTGACTAGACGATATGGATTGTGCACCCTCGAGCGCATCCGCATCGCAGCTGACCTAATCTTGAGATACCGTAATATCCATACCGGGTCCCACCACTCAGACACCTCTTTATTATTGTTTCCAATCTCCCGGCCCGCATTCATAACCTGACTCTTCAAATCCCACATTCCCGGTTAAACTGTCGCTGCAACGTTTAAGCAGTCCGTATATGATTTTTCGGAACAACTTACAGCCAGAGATTGTGTCCTCATAACATATTAAATAATGTTGAAGCAAAGGTCACCATACTTTTTTATTTTTACTGAAATCCCTCAGCGATGGCTTCCTACACCACATAGTTGGAAAAACAAATTACACAAACATATACTTCCGGTCGAGATTTCACTCCTCCATGTCACAATTAGAATTAGTTTTGCTCCTCCTTTGAAGCTCATAGACGCAAAAATTTAAGTAACGAATTGTTATTCTTTCGTAAGTATATCTTATGGTATTGTACAGCTTTTTCATCTAATCTTGAATCTTGTACACATATGATTGAGCAGGTTAATCCTACCAACCTTATCCAACGGTGGTTTCCATATCAAAATACTTGAATCAAGAAACTAACAGATTCGTAGCCAATCTTTGGATAAACACGCAATGCTGTACTTTCGAAATTCGTCAAAATATACTAATCTACATGTTACCGAAATTTCTGATTTTTTGCCGATTGATTTCAATGTACCTGTCAAGCGATTACTGGCTTGATAAATATTCTACAGGACAATAAGTTCAAAATAATTGAATCCATGTACTTCAAATTTTACCGCTACTACTAAACCAAATTGATCTATTTCAACAACTGAACGTGATTCGTCAACTCACGGGATCGATATCTTGCAAACGTTACACCATCGCTGACCGTCTTTATTTCCCAAACGCTGTAGAGTGTTACGACGTTGGATGAGGAAACGTAGGTTCGGTGTCTCCATCGCAGTTTTCTGAGCGGAACGCGATGCGATCGACAGTCGTCACCATCGAAAATTGCAACCGCCACAAGTCCAGGGGCACTCTGATCGAGAATACAATGAGATGAATATATGCGCTTAGATTGACAGAGTAACCTGCAGTTATTTAAGTAAGATTCAAGAGTTGGTATCATGTGAAGTTTTTTAACTACAAAATCAAAGTTCCACATCTGTCCAGGGTATAGAATAACTTCTGATCTAAAACAATTCTCTCGTCTACTGATGACAGAACAATATTGAGGAAATCAGTACATTTTAAAATTTGTTTTAGGTTCAGTGCTAAACTATGATCGTTTTCGAAATGTTGCCAAAATTTAGCATATCATCCCAACCACAATTTTGGATTCGAAAGCAATCGACCAATCACAGATCAAATCATATTTCAAACAATGTTGACGGAGTATGACAAATATATCGAGGATTATTCGCACGTTTCCGACTTAACGATCATTGTCTTGTTCGCACAAGATTCGAGAACACTATGTACAATTAACCATTTCGTCATTCCATACCCATTTTTCCGGGCATCCTTTGTTTTTCTACAGCTACGAGCTTTTTATACCATAAATTCTTGAATCCGAAATATGACTTTGGTTGTTTATCAGCTAAACTTATATTTATGGGAGGATTCTGGCTGCATGAATATAGCTGAAATGTGTGTCATGTGTGATTTGGGGATTTAATCTCAAGAACAGTCGGACTTACATGATCGACACGTAGTTTCACTTTTTCATTTGGACGGATCGAAATTTGGTGTTTGCAGAACATTTGACCTTGCCCGTTCGACCAAATCTTCAATTCGGCAGAATCAACTTTGTATTCGTGAGTACAATTTTCTGTACAATCAGGATATTAGCGAGTAATTGGTGTGAAAATGACAATTTATATTTAAAAAAGTATTATATATAATATATATAGCATTATATTATCAAATCAAACTCCCCCAATGGCTACTAAATGCTTTGTAGCACTGTAATTCTCAGTTGTTTGAATGCGTTTTGTGGCAAAAATGGCTGCATGCCATCTTAGAGATTTGATGTCCCTATTTCAAACAGGACAATAGATGTTGGAGAAGAAGAATACAGTAGCAGTGAATGTCAAGAAACGATCGAACAGCCTCAGTTAGGCGAAAGCAAGAGCTAAATTGGGTGATGATGATACGAATTGTGGCAAAGTTACAGACATTTGTCGAGACCGCTCGATACCGCCTGATGTCTTGATAACTGTGTGAAAACAGGCTGCAAGTCGGTTGATAATGTGGTAACATATAGGGACGATGTATTATGTACAAAAAACTCATAAATAAATGAGCTTATGTTTGAATAAGGTTAAGTTAATAGGCGTCCTGAAATCACGATTTCCGCAATATGCACTAGGCAATTATATCGCGATGAATTACACATCAAAAGTTTATTCTATCTAACTATGTATTGTTATATATATGGTCGATGTCGGCCATGAATGTACATCACAATCGCGTTAATTTTCAAATGACTAAGCAGTCTGATTCGAGAGGAACAATTTCTCCCGCAGCGCAAGCAACGATTGGTAGAACTCGGTTGTATGGCGTCAATTGCACCCCGGTAGCGTGATCTGCGCTCAGCAGCCAAGAGCGATAACGGCTCCTCTTCAGCTAACATACGATTCTTCATACAATGCCTTCAATGTGAGCGGTCAAGAGCAAGTACTTCCCAGCTCGCCGAGTCAATGCAAAGAGCTTTCCTATCTCTTTTGCGAACGTCTTTGTACTGCAACTCCAACTTTCTATAAAGTAGATATTTCGGAATACGACCATTTTCCATTCTATAGACATGAACAAGCCACCGCAGGAGGCGCTGACGTAATAGAGTGCTTCTGGGTTTAAAGCTCTCATATTTTAATTCGGTATTTCAGCTACAGTTGATTAAAACTGAATTCTACTGGGAGTTAACACTCTTTAATTATCTAGCATAATTATCGAAGATCTTACATTAGGATTTCGGAAAATTTAAATGACTTCCATCAAATTTTAAAATTTACATTCTGTTGACATGGTTTGAAAACATCTCTAAGATTTAGGATGAACAATGTTAATTTTTACAAATTTGACAATTCGAGAAAATCTTACCGAGGTATTGACGTGAGTCAACTTCTTTGAGTTTTGGAACTAAAAAAATGTGCATCAATGTTGAACTATATTAATATTAAATATAACAATATTATTCACCGTTAAATATATGTCAAAATTCAAAACGGATAAAGCAAAACCGAAGCCATCAGTAGGAACAAGAATTAGCCTCAACTTTAACTCCTCGATATCGATTAAGGTGATTCCCGGAAAATCGATATATTGTTCATTAAAATACACAATCTATAACTTTGATATCACTGACACACTCTGGTGCTCTCTGACTCTTACTTCAGGAGACCAATGCATTATTGGAGTGATCTATCGTTCTCCAACAGCAACTCTCGACCTAAACAATAAACTGATCAATGCTTTGCGCTATGTAACATCGCGATACAATACTCAAATATTATTAATGGCGGATTTAAAATTTCCCCAGGTCTATAGCCGGAATGATCATCCAACAGAGACACTTGAAAATGAACTTCGAGTCGTTTTGGATTACGCACCCCTTTAAAACCACGTTTCTGGATTTACTCGTATGAGAGGATCAGACCAGCCGTCTACCTTGGAACTTATACTTATATCAGATCCCACAGCTTTAGAGAATATCGTTTATAAACCGCCGATCGAACTAAGCGATCACGTTGTCCTCGAATTCGAGTACGTTTGTAGCGCTGGGCGCAATAGTGAAGGGGCAAAATGAGTCGAAAGGGTGAACTACCGTACTATGTGTGCCGAGTTTCAAAGCACTAGTTCCACACAACTGGATTACTCCGACCTGGATAGTCATTGGCGATCTCTCTTACAGCACCTCAAATCTATATTGGAGGAACATTCAATGTTTGCTTCGAAGAAAACGTCTCAACAAAATAAATTTTTACTTCAAAGCAGGACTAAAAAGTGGATGAATTGAGACTGGAAACTGGGACAAATAAAACCCATTTACAAAGGTGTTTGCCGTTCTGATGTTAAAAATTACAGACCGGTGACATTGCTGTCTTCGGTATCAAAAGTTTTTGAGCGAATAATAACCTCAGAAATCGTGCGACATCTGGAAACGAACCAGTTTCAGCAGTTGCTCAACATGGATTTCGCAGAAATCGCTCTTGTATAACAAATTTGGTGACAAGCTTAGACGATTGGACGAGGGTTGTCGATGCGGGGGGCTGTATTCATATGTGCTACCTTGACCTTTCTAAAGCGTTCGACAGAGTTGATCATAATTTACTCCTAAACAAGCTAAAGGAACATGGTATTGTTCGAAGACTATATTAATTGATCAGAGATTATCTCAGCAACAGACACATCCGAATTCGTGTGGACGGCCTATTATCGAAAAATATCAATGTCACTAGCGCTATTCCACAAGGCTCAGTGCTCGGACCAATACTGTTTCTAGTTTAAATGAACGATATACCAATAACAAATGATATTAACATGGTTTTGTTTGCTGACGATATGAAAGTATGGAGGTGAATCAGAAATGCTGACGATTGTATTTAACTGAAAAATTATTTGAATGCTTTGTACCACAGATCATCCCAAAATGAACTGTCACTGAATATACAAAAGTCGAAAATGATTCAGATCAGACGTGACCTCCGCCTTGCCTATCAATACAAGCTCGGCGCTAAAAACCTGGAGTACACTGAAGAAAAAAGGGACCTGTGTGTCTGGAGTTACGGTAGTTTGAAAAACGGTCTACAATGCGAAACCGTTTACAAAAGCGCGCCTAGACTGCTTGGTATGTTACGGCGGATATTTGGACATTTTCCCCCAGGGTAATTTCCACTCATGATGAATACATATATACACCCGGTTCTAGACTATGCTGCACAAGCCAGGACACCATGGCTTCAAACAGACATCTTAATTCTGGATCGCATATATCAGAAAGCTTCTAAGCTAGTCATTGGACTCGAAAATACGCCTTTCGCCAGGCAACTCAGATGACTGGAGCTGAGGACACTTACACGAAGAAGAATGCCAGGTGATCTCATCATCGCATACAAAATACTTACAACTGTTTCCCACACCCTGGACTTTCATTTTATTTTATTTTTATTCCGTACGTGTGTGCTTTGTTTGGAATTCCCTACTTTCCGATTTTGTAAGCTCAAACAGTTTATCTATATTCAAATCAAAACTTGACGATTATATTCTAATCCGAATTTTGCCCCAAACTATTAATAATCTATTATCGTTCCATTGATTTTGATTTATATATATGTATATAGAAACGATAGGTAATTCGATATTAAGCTTGGTATATGTATTGCTGTGAAGTAGCTTTGGTATTAGACAGTGATATCGATCTCAAATTAATTTCATTAACTTAAAATTCTACCCTAGTCTTTGCGTTCTTTCATCACGTATTCATCAAGAACCAACTCCGATTAAAACAAACGCGCTTCAATTGATCACTATTCGGATCCCTGAGCATAAGCGAGGGTGAAAATAGTCATAAACAACCCAATAGTGAGCTTCAAGCATACATATGAGAAGCCGTTTTGCAAACTTCGTCGGTCATACAATGTATAGTATTCAAGTGATTCCGTATAGAATATACATCTTTTGTTGGAATGGCCTATAGAATTGCACCATCAAACAATGAAAACATTGAATTTTAAACTCGTTTCCCGAACAACAATGATTAATCTGTTTAATATTGATATGCATGTCTCATGCACAAATTATGGTATACACTAACCTTGAATCCACGATACGTTGTAAAGACTCGCTGTACTTCTAGGGTACCGCAGGATGAAAACCGCAGCAAACTCGCCACGAATGAATGCGTTATCACTTTGAGAAGTTTTCCAATCGATGACCGTTGTAACGTCAGAACAACCTCCGTTCTGTGTGACGAATGGCGCGTACGTTGGTGTTCCCTAAAGTGAATTGAAACAATCCCGTAGGTGTGTGATTGAAATACCGAGATTCATAGAATATCTTAACGATGAACTTACTGTCAACCAATCCACTTGCATGTAGAAAAGATTGTTTACATTTAGCGCAACTGTATAAACGCAAAGTTCTCGTAGATGCATGTCGGATTGAGATATAAATGGATCGAACTTCGCATCAACCGTGTCGTTGCTAATTCTCACATCGCATGAAGGAGGCACTGAGTTCACGTCCAAAACTTTGCTCAAATGGGATTCGATTTTGGAAGAATCTTTCAAAAGATTGAGTTTTAAAATGCAATAATAATTGGTTTGAGAATAAGGTGCACTCAGCTAATCGAGAAGAATTTAAACAATTCACTTATGGGTCAACTTTGATAATTAAAAATAAGATACTATTAATTTATTGATGAAAAATGGTGAAGTGAATGCATCCCAGAAAAATGGGTAACTTGAGATGTGATGCGAGTCGCTTTGAAGTTGTTTATTATCCAACGGATCTTGAACGCAAATCGATGTACATGGAATGGATGCATATATGTTTTATATAGGTTGGCTGCAGTTAGTTTTTGTGTAATTTTAGTATTGCCTGCCAGAGTAGCAGTTCTTTTCAGATTAATGAAACTTTGCTAGGATGATTTACTTTAAAATAGCCAGTGTATGTGTGCAAACACGATTCGAAGGGACCGAACTGCTGTATCATTGACTTAGGGCAAATGCGCTGATTTATTTTGAAACCTACTGTCGAACTTCGAGTGCAATTAAGTTGGGATGGTCTTGTACCTAGTGGTTGTTAGTTATTCTTGATTCTTCTTGTAGACTGTTGCCAAACATTGACGATCGTTGTATATTCTAGATCGCATATACCGGAGAGCGTGTAAGCTTTTCATTGGACTCGAAAATATGCCATTCGCCGGGCGACTCAGACAACTGGAGCTGAGAACACCTGCGCAAAAGAGAATGCGAGGTGTTGTTATCCCCGCATAAAAAAATACTTACTACTGTTTCCCGCCCCAGGGACTCATTATTCCACCTTCGATCTTTCGTCAACAGCCGTGGGCAAGGTAGCAAGTTGGAAATACCACATTCCAAACAGAACTGCTGCAGGTATTTTCATTCGTTACGTCTGTGCTTTGTTTGTAATTCCCTACCTACTGATTTGGTAAGCTCAAACAGTTTATCTATATTCAAATCGAAACTTGACGATTATAAGAGAGCTAATCCGAATTTTTCCCACAACTATTAATAATCTATCATTGTCTCATTGATTTTGATTTGATTCATACATATATATACATATATATATATATATATATATATATATACAGCTGTACCTATAGTTCCAATCAAACCATAAACGATAAATCAACCTTAAATCTTGAATCTTGAACCTTGTGACTTGTATGTTCATCTATTTCCCAAATTATTCCATGAAAATAAAGAAAAACGAATGCTTATATTAAAGAACACTCCAATATCGGCCCTGTATATTGGCCCAATATGAACCAACACAACGGCTACATCTCAATGGAATTTTGGTTATTGTTGTTGGCCTCCGTCGGTCGATGTCGACCATGAATGTACATCACATCGCATGAATTTCATGTTTTGCAGCATTTTGAATGACTAAACAGTCCGATTCGGAAGGAACAATCTCTCCTGCAGCGCTTGCCACGATAGTCAGAACCCAGTTGTAATGCATCAGTTGCACGCAGGCAGCGTGATCTGCTTCCAGCAGCCAAGAGCTGTATTTGCTCCTCCCTGGCTTGCAGACGACGCTTTTCACAATGCCTTCAAAGTAAGCTGTCAAGAGCAACTTCTTCCCAGCTTGTGGGGTCAATGTCAAGAGCATTCATATCTCTTCTGCAAACATATTTGTACTGCAATTGCGGTCTGCACAATGGTCGACTTCCTAATTGCAACTCACCGTAGAGTTGATCTTTCGGAATACGACCATTTTCCATTCCATAGACATGGCCAAGCCGCCACAGGTGGCGCTGACGTAATAGGGTGAACATGCTCTGTAGACCAGCTTTTGAAAGCAATTTAGCGTTAGTCACTCTGTCCTTCCACGATATTTTCAAGATACGACGGATGCTTCGTAGATGGAAAGCATTCAGCCTCCGTTCGTGTCTTGCGTGGGTTGTCCAGGTTTCACTGCCGTATAGTAAAGCATTCAGTACGCATGTGATGTATACCATCATCTTTGTCTTTACAGTCAGCTTGCGGTTACCCCAAACACGATAGTTTATTCGTGACAAAATGACACCTGCTCTGCCAAACCGCTCATCAATCAATTTTGGTTGAATCTTCTTTATTTATATACCTGTCATTCAATGGTACGTGCAAAGCAATTGCTGTTTTTTACCATAAAATCTTGATTCTTGTTTATTCCATGTCCCAGCTTCACGTTCCCTAGTTCTACTGACAATTTTCGTGCGCTGTATAAAATACTAACATGAAAAAAAATGAATTGCATTCGGCAAACCTACCACTTTTGTATCTGGCAAAATAAGTTATGCTCTTCATCAGATGTGTATCCCAGAACGTGACAACCGTCATTTGATTGGAAAGAGATATATAAAATGGTTTTTCACCTCGTAAAATAATCGGTCTCAATGGTTCATTCTCGATTGTGTATCCGTCCAAATAGACGCTGGCCAAAAGTCCTTTAACCACCTTGAAATTTGGAATGTACAGAAAAGTATCAGTTTTGTGTTGAGCATGCAGATTCGACTTTCAAACTTTATTTTAATCACTCTCTCAATTTCTAGCTGTAGAAAGGTGAATGATTTATATTGCTATTACGTGAAATGCCTATTTACTATTTACTATTCGCATCACCTCTCTTCAATTTGATTTCATGTAACTTACCCAGAACGCCTCAACTTTGATGTACTTTACCCCTTCGACCTTGATCCGATGTATGCACATCGTGGATTCTTCCGTCCATCTTCTACTGACGAGTAATTTCGCTTCTGGCCGCGTCATGTTTATGCGGCAAGATGCTTTTAGGAGGAAAATAGTTTCGTTGAAATATACCCGTACATCACATTAGAAAATGTGTAATGTTATGAACATGTGTAATTAAATTAATATGGTTCATCGTTTCCCTAAATTTCGATACAATTTAAACTGAATTATTTAATTTGAATTTCGGAGACGTATTCTTCATATTCTGCTGACGAAGTTCTTCCTGAGGAAGCGCTGGACTACAGTTTCGCACTCGTTCGAGCTCAGCAGCAATATATATATATATATATATATATATATATATCGCTTTCTAGATTCAAGTTTGAAACCAGGAGCGCCTTGCTGTAGAACCGATGCGTTTACCGCTCAGTTAATCCATCAGTTCATTTAGGTTGGACTTATCACTAACGGATAAAGCAACTCAGTATTTGTACGCAATGGATGACCGACGTGATCTAGAAAGGTTGCCTGTAACTTTCTACGGTCTTCAAACCGGTCACTCGCTGCCAGGCTTTACTGAGAGGCCCGAAACCTTTCGCGCCAACGGATCCCATTAGCACCGGTTATGGTTGTAATTTTGGAGAATTAATGTTCAGTTATAGGCTACTGATAAGTACCGTGGTAACGGAGTGTTCTGATTCAAAATGGCTGCATACAGGTGACCCAAAAGTTTACAATGCCTAAGTGAAAACATGTTGCATCTTCAGTTCCATAGCTTGTTCCATCTTCCACAAGAAAGAATACCTGTAGAACGCCAATTGATGAAGGTGAAATACCCGTCCAGAAAATCGGAGAACAATTGGCGGGATACAGTTTGTATACCTTATGTAAAATGCACATCTGAAGCGATACGTAGAATCTTGGTCTAGATGGCCATACAAGTAACTTATAAGAAAGGGAAAACTATCCGTTTCGTTCTGATGCACCTCGAGGATAAGACACTTTCATCTAGCGTTACGAACAGCATCTACAAAATCAACTGTAATAACTGTTCGGGTGTTTACATAAGACAGACTTCCAGGGAAATTCACACTCGAATCGAAGAACACCGAAAGCGTGTCCGGAGACAGCCCAGGGATGCGAGGGAATATCAATCCCTTTTTCGTCATTCCGCATTGGTGGAGCACGCTTAGATACGGGCATAGCGTCGATCTAGATAATGTGGAATTATTGAGACGCAGTATTAAACCGTATAAAGTACGCCTACATGCGAAGGCGGTCAAAATTACCAGAACAGGTCGACTGTCGGTCAATAAGGTGGCTGGGGCAGAAATCTCCACAATTTAGCGCTCGACACTGATGCAAAACTAAATAGTTTCATTCACCTTATACCTACTAGTTATTTAGATTTTTGATTTTCTTCATAAGTGGCTTATCATTAGCCCCGTTAGTTATGTACTTTTACGCATGTGGACCGCTGTGTAAACTGACATTGACCGTGTTCACTTGTATCAGATTGACGCAGATACACACTGAGTGAAAAATCGACCACTGATCCTGGTCATTCCCACGAGAAGTGAGACACTGTAGGCGTAATATAAGTTGTTTAACGGTAAGGTCAAATAAGTGGTGGTGGGTTGTCTACTAATTAATCGTGTTCCCTGTCCTGTCTACCACACTTGGTCTGACGAAGCTTCTGATTCAAAAGTGAAACGTTACCCAAAAACTACTCTAACCGATTGCACTCAAATTTCTTTGCATGTTGTATCGACCTTAATGAGATCAAAATGAAAATTACTCTACCCACCATGACTAATAAAAAGTGTTCAAATTTCGAGTATGTGTTCGACCATAAAAATTATGGAACGCGCATCATTAAAGGTCTGATGATGAGATACGTTTAATATCACCATTCACGTGGAACGGAGTCAAATTATTGAAAAAAGAGTATCAATGCAAGCACGCAAAAGCATTTAAATATGGAAGTACGTACTACGCAAACCCCAGCGATTAAACATATCAATGAAATTTATGTTTTCTCGTTCATTTTCGACTGACTTGTGCTCGTCTGAAATGGAAAATTAAAGTTTATGAGCTTTCATCACCACCACATATTTATAAAGCAGATAATTTTCTGACAAACGAAATATTTTTCCAAACATATTTTCTACCAATGTGCTTTATGATAGCGTGCTGTACACAAAGGTCCGAAGTTGATTCCTGGTTTCGGTCAACTTTGAATGTAGTTGCAGTTGTGGTGACTCTTCGAATCGAGTAAAGTTCTGTGGATTCTGCATGGCCGCTAATAAGTGACTTGTGTAGAAGACGGAATTTCAAAGTTAGACTAAGATGAGATTTGATATCACCTGAAGACGTGGTTAGAAAAAGATCTTGGAGTGTGGATTATTGGAAACCTGAAGAGTACAGCGCACTGCCAGAACATGTATCGACCGGTAAACAGATTGTCAGGTATCTTTCGAAGAATATTTGAAAGATTCTCTCTGGTAACGTTGCCAAGCATAATGAAAGTCTACATTTCACCTACGTTGGAGTATGCGGTAGAGGTCCGTGCCCCTTGGCTGTGAAAAGATATTGCTCTCCTCGATAGAATCTATCATAGAGCAACAAAGTCGGTGATGAGTCTTCGCAATGTTCCGTACACCGAAAGATTGCGACGTCTGGGTCATTGAGACTTTACCGAAAGGTGGATACGATGCGACATTATTTTGCTATATAGAATTGTGGCTACTAAAGGACATCCACTAAAACACTTACTTGATTTGTGTGACGGAAAAGTGACACGCGGACATACCATATCCCTTCACGTTCCAAGTTCCCGTGGTAATTATCGGCGCAATTTTTTCGCCGTACGTGCTATATTTCTTTGGAATTCCCTACCCCACCATGTGGTACTCTCTCCTTTCCTGGCGATTCGGACTTGCACTTGCAAACGAACATCATTCTTTAGCCTCACATTTGATATTTTCTATTGCTTTTATACTATTGTATTTTTCATGTTTTTATTTATACTGTAATCTTCCTGCCAGCTGGGGAGGAGCAGATACAGCTCTTGGTTGCTGAACGTAGATTACGCCGCCGGCGTGCAACTGACGCAATACAACCGAGTTCGGACTTTCATTGTCAGCGCTGCAAGAGACATTGTTTCTCACGAATCGGACTGTTCAGTCATTCCATAAGCTGCAAAACTTGAACATTCAAGCGATTGTGATGTACAACCATGGTCGACATCGACCGGAGGAGGCCAACAACAACAACAACAATCCTGTGGTGTTTTGAAGTAATAAATTTTTCAACCATAAATCCTTAAATCCTTGAATCGTTACACTCAAATTAGAGCTATTTTGGACATTTTATCCAAATAATACGTAGTTATTTCAAGCCGTGTATTGAAACATATGTGAACGTTTATTTGTTGCTAAGAATCAGGTCATCAGCGTTGAACACTTTATTTTGAATGTAACATAAATACTTACATGTAGTGTTGTTGTTTGAAGTAGGTTGTCCGTGGGAAGGATTAGTGAGCAGTGGATCCAACGTTGTATCCTGATGTGGCTCTATCACTATTCCAACTGATAAATGTTTTTAAAATTCACTCATTTTCAATCGTAGCACCTTAATTATCGTTTACTAGCAATCGAATGATTTAAACAATTGTCTCTGTATATACATGCTGTGGTTTGCATATTACTCACGTAACGTCAGAATGCCTATGGGTTTAAATTTTCCAAACGAAAGGATGAGGGTTCAACCAAAAATTTGGCGAGATTATTTCGAGTTTAATTCCAGACTCGCTGTTTCGATTAATGGTTTATCATATGAATTTGAGAAGTCAATATTACCAAAACGAGCGAGTTTCTTCAACGATTTAGAAGTAAAATATATGTTGACTCATCTAAATGATATGATTTGAGAAAAAAGGAGTATCTATGAATTATTCTATTAATTTTGCGTTTATAAAACTGCCGCTTTTATAGCTTCCATCTTCATTTCATGAATTTCATCTGTTCAATTTACACGTTAATTGTTGATCAACCGAACAATATTAATAAAGATGCAAAATTTTGGATTGCACCTAAAATATGAGATGTGAGAGAATGATTATATTTTGTACAAGAAAGGTTAATAATCGGTCGACTCCAACAAAATTTTGTGATGGATATTTCGTTCGAATACAAAATACTGAAATATATTTCACACTTTCTATGAGATCAGAGCTAATCTGATATTTTCTCCAATAAACATTAGACGATAAGTTAGTTGGACGTTCCAACTTCGTCTTTTAGTTGCTCTTTTTCATCACTTCATATAATAATGAATGGAAAAACGTTGTAGGAATACCTTACCAACAAGTTGAAGCAGTTGAATCAACCATACGATGAAAAAAGCAGCCATTCTGTCTTAGCACTCTTCAATCTGATTTTTTCGATATTTCACGTGAATTTATAGGTCTAGATCCAACTGGATTTTACAGAATGAAAATACACCTATGCTCGAATGGCGTATCAGGTCAACAAAACAAGCAGGATTTAGAGAATTTTTCCGTTGTAAACGCACCTAGAACTGAAGATAAATATGATCTTTCTTTGTTCTTTGTGAATCATGAATTGTACTGAGAATTATCGTTGATGCACAACAACGAATATGGAATTTTAAATTTTGCCTTGAGCGATATTTACTGGTTTTTCAATTATGAATTTCGAACTAGAATGATTCACCCAAGTCGGATTGAAGTTGTGTATTTTTAAGTTGAATAAAAAAAAATCTATTTGATTGTGAGAAATATTATATCGGCAAGGCTCGAAGAATTTGAAAATCAAGGGTGAATAATTACAAAATGAATACAAGACGACATGGAGAAAAATCAGCGATATCGGTACACAGGCATCAAGAAATACACGAATTCAATTGAGGTAAATCAGAATTCATCGCCGAAGCCCGAACACGTCAGGTTAGAGATTTCCTCGAAGCTTGGTATTCGACACCACAATCAATCAATCAATAATAAGCACATTTATTCAAACGGGTTCTATGGAAAAATGAAAGCGCACCAAGAACGAAGACATACAAGAAATCTCGCCAATCATAGTAGATGAGGTTGTCATGCAGCAGAAATATTTGAATGATGCCCATCGCCCGGTTGCTTCAAAGACGTTTCGCTGATTATGCTATAGAGTTTGATTACGAAACGTCTGCAACCGAAAATACAAGCTCGGAGAACAACTATGTCCTCCATCCAAAAGGTGTCAAACAAGTGTGTGTTCTTTCTCACAAGGTTTCCAGCATTTTATTTGCATTGCTTTTAAAGCAATCTTTTTTACGACAACAGTAGTTATTTATCTATGCACGTGCAATGATGGCAAGCGATTCAACCTAAACGGTTTTAAAGCATACTCCAATGTACGTGATGTGCTAATACGTGACCTGCTATTGGCGATGATGAATCAATCATTGCCAACCCCAAAAAGCACCACCAGTCTTTAATCGACTCTATTTCGTCAGATGCAAAGATTTCAGGCTGGAAATCAGCATGAACGAAACCAAAGTTCTTGGTCAAGGGATTGTATCGCCTCCTATCTTCACATTAGGAAACTGTCTGCTTGAACCAGTATATTATTTCACATATCTTGGTTCAACCATTGCGGATAAACACTCATTTGACACGGAGATTAATTAGCGTATTAGCAGATATGCTCTCGTTTTGTCCCATTCGAACTACCGTGTCTATGGCGACCGCAATTCGACTGTAATTACAAAAGTGATGGCATACTACGCGTGCGTTCTAAATGCTCTATTGCAAGGCAGTTAAACTTGATTCATCCACGCAAGCCAGGAAGCAAGCTGAATGCTTTTCATACACGAAGCATCCGTCGTACCCCAAAAATATTGTGGATGGATAATTGATTTCTGTTTTACTTAACTGGTCTACAAAGCATGTTCACAATACTGCTACAGGGCCGTCTACAGTGGTTTGGTCACGTATAGAGAATGGAACATGTTTGTGATTCAGAAGATCTGCTATAAGGTGAGTTGGCATCTAGAAGTGGACCAATGATCAGAGCTCAATTGTAGCATAATGACGTCCTTTTACGAAATATGGAAGCTCTTGGCATTGACTACACCAGTTGGGAAGCACTTGCTTTCGACTGCTTACATGAGAGGCATTCTCTAATCAGTCGTCTGCAAGCTGAGGTTGGGCAGATGCAGCCCTTCGGCTGTTGAACGCAGATCACGCCGCAGGCTGGCGACTAACGCTAATCGACACAATACTGCCTATCACTGCGAGCGCACTGCGGTAAATAATTTTCCTCCTGATTCAGACTGATCAGACATTCGAAAAGCTGCGGACCGTGTAAATGATAATACAAATTTGATTAACATCCATTAACCACATTAGCTGAAGGATGCCGAATGTGGTCCAACTTAGTTAATGCGTTCTCATTCCATGATAAGTGAATTGGACTGCATTCTGGGGACAAGGATGCTAGGACACAATGTAAAAGAGCAACTTGACATTATCGAAAAAATTAAACTACCTAGTAGATTTCATAATGCAATCAGATAACTTCTTTTCATGCACGCGAATCATTCAAAATGTAAGATCAAACATATGTAATGTATTGAAAGCTTGCTGTAAGTCTATTCGCGATAACAAAGACATCATGCCGTAATCATTTGGTTCCCAAGGTTGTCACAGACGGGGGTGGTGTTTGGGGATGAGCCTCCGCTACCTACAAAATGCTACCATACGGCGTGCGTCTCAAATAGCCTCTGAAAACCGAAGCCCAACTCCTGGCATGCCCGTGGCGGAACTGCTTCTACTGACAGGAGAAGGGGCGAAGGCGGGTGACTGGCGCCCCAAAACCAGTTCGCTTCGGGTAGATGAAGCTCGTCAGCCTGGGAGGGCAGTCTATCCAGGGGATAGAAACCGTGATTCCAAATCTTCGCGTCCTACGGATTACACAATCACAATACTCCGCCGAGGACGGTCCCAAGCCCGTCTGCAAAAGGAGGAGGGTTAGACGCGGGGTCAGCAAACCCACTCTGTAAAAAACTCAAACCGCAACTGAAACCAAAGCAACATGTCATACCAAAGTAACATCTCCATGCTTGAATCGAGGAGAAACCTCATCTGAGGTAAAAATGAAGCAGATTGGTGAAAGCCCACTGGAAGCCAGTCAGCAGATGAATCTTCTGTCGATGAAAGCAACAACATAGATTGCCACATGGAACGTCCTACTTTGTACGAGACCAGAAAGGCTGCACAGGTCGCGAAAGAAATGCAGAGGCATGGTATACAACTGCTGGGAATATGTGAAAGTAGATGGAATGGATTTGGTATGTTGGTTTTGACATCTGGATAACGGATTATTTACTCAGGACATGAAGACGAGAAACATAGTCATTCAGAAGGCGTCACCATCATGCTATCCCCAATAGCTGCAGGCGCACTCATTGGATGGAAACCCGTTGACTCACGTATAATCACAGCTAGATTCAACTCCAAGAGGAGAAATGTGACGGTAATTCAATGTTATGCGCCCACAAACAATGCTCGCCTTGAGTCAAAAGAAAAATTTCACGTGCGTCTGCAGTCTGTCCTAGACAAGACACCCAAGCGAGATATAAAGATTTTGATGGGTGACATGAACGCAAAAATGGGTCCAGACAACACAAGGAAAGAATCTGTGATGGGTAGACACGCCCCAGGTGAAATAAATGAGAACGGTGGAACTTTCGCAAATCTGGTCATCGGAGGCAGCATCTTTCAACACCGGAACATCCACAAGGCTAACTGGACATCACATGATGGTGTTACTGCCAATTAAATCGATCACCTAATGATTTCACGATGATGGATGATGGAGACATAGTCTCCTTGTTACACGTGTAATGCGAGGTGCGGATGTTGCTTCAAACCACTACCTTCTAATGGCTAAAATTAAAATCAAGTTGATAGCATTCTACGAACCCGTCAGTCGGCTAAGTGTGAAGTATCACACGCAGAAACTAAGGGAAGAGCGTACAAGAGAGATTTTTTCAATCTCACTGAAAAACAGATTCGA
>JACCGJ010011994.1:0-19855 GCA_013407085.1 Atriophallophorus winterbourni
ACGCGTGAATATTTGATACGAGGTTGCACCCATAATTCCTTCTTTTTGTACACATTGAAAAACAACACGTCATCAAAACCGAATTGCAATTTGCGTTAGTGTTGAACAGCCAACACTAAATGACGCTCACGGTGCTATTGGAATATGTTTTAACTCAGCATAGCCACCTTAATTTACGGTTAGAAATAATTCATCTTACATTGCAGTGCTCAGATATTGACGTTCACTGAGTTTGCAATGTAATATTAGAGTGCTTCGTCATCTGGCTGAAGTGATCGTCAGAATTCTCCGTCAAGTCGTGCTCGCCATTTGGTAAGTAATAGTCTGATTACACCCTTCGGTTCACGTACGGTGATGATAAGGCAAACTGAAAGTCAAAACGGAGAGATTTCAATATAAAAGATTGAAATGAATAGATTAGAACAGTTTATTGATAACGATTCGTCAGACCAAATGTGTCAGTAGGCACAGAGATAAGCTTAAAATTGCATCCACCTGACCACTCTAATGCTGACAGAGAACTGCACATGCCGTGTTGGGCACTGAGTTTGTGAAGATAGATTGGCGAGATTAAGAAAATTGACGCACGAACCACTACATGCTTGTGCATCTGTGATCAACGTCTTCTGACGGATTAACTTGCTTGCGTAATCCATACGAGTAGCATCTGGAGAATTCGGTACTAGGATAAAGGTACATAAAAAGCGAATCTGGAAACAGACATGCAATTCCAGTGCGTATAAATCACTGATACATAATTTGGCCAATTCCAAATATGAATTTGATAAGGAACGACCGAGAGAGAAGTGGTGGTGGTGTTGTTCTTTCTTATCATAATCGAGTCCAGTGCCTTTCAATATTGTTGTTGGCATCCTTCGATCGATGTCGACCATGAATGTACATCACAATCGAATGAATTTTCATGTTTTACAGCCCAAAGTCTTAGCGTGCCGACGAAAAACGAAATATCAGCGACTGGAGGTGCTCTTAGGAGTGAGCCATCAATGCTGCATCGTCGGCAAACAGCAGGTTACGGATTAGCACATTTCGTGCCTTGGTTTGTGCTCACAACCGGTTCAAGTTAAATAGCTTGCCATCACTTCGCGTGCGTAGGTAAATGCCTTCTGTTCTCGTCTTAAAAGCGTGCTTCAGAAGCAGAGCAAAAAAATGCGTGGGAGCAAGAACAAACCCTTGTTTGTCGCCTCGGCGAATTTCAAATGCTTCTGAACTGCAACTGTTAAAATGGATTGAGCCCTTCATGCCTGAGTGGAACGAAAAAGCGAGCCTGAGCAGCCATGGGTCGCAGCCTATCAGATTAAGCATTTTGGAAGACCCTCCCTGCTGACGTAGTCGAATGCCTAGTTAAATCAATAAAAACAGCGTATAATGGCGCACGCTGTTCACGACACTTTTCTTGAAGTTGTCTCAGGGAGAAGATCATGTCAACGGTTGATTGTCCCTTGCAGAAGCCACATTGAGATTCGGAGTAAATTCTATCAGCTAGAACTTGTAAGACTTCAGCAAACAATTTGCCTACAACATTCAGAAGTGAGATTCTTCTGTTATTGTTGCAGTCGCCTCTGTAACCCTTATTCTTAAATAACGTGATGATCTTCGTGTCTCGCATCTCTTGTGGGACACCCCCCGCCTGTCAGCACTGAAGAATCAAATGGTGAAGAGGTTGTAATAAAGCTGCTCTAACGCATTTGATGAGTGCAGGTGGAATTCCGTCGTCACCACGGGCCTTCTCATTCGCTAAGCGGTCGATAGTCTTATTGAGCTCATCAAGAGTAGGAGGGGTATCTAGATATTCAATGGTCGGTAACCGCTGGACATTTTCGAGTGCATGCGGTAAAACCGTACTGCCCTAGAGTAGAGAGATCAGAAGTGCTCTACCCATCTTTCCATCTGTTGAGTTTTGTGGACAATCGGGTTACCAGATTTACAGTATGCATAATTACGCATGTCTATCTTAACAAGCTGGACGCCTAACATGAACTGTACAGTTCAAAGGCAACTTAGTATTTGTCCAGTGAATGCACTTTAAACCTGATCTTTGTTCGTACTGACACCCTTGGTGTGACTGAGCTTATATGTCAGAAGCTAAAGGTTCGTAATAATCTACCCAAACTGATGCATTTTAGACTTTTATTTACTTTAATATGGTCACATGATTGGTCACAAACGTTTTTTTAATTTATTACTGGGAGATGTCCATTCCAATCATCTTGTTGATCGCATTTCGACCGGTGTTTTTTATACGATTGGCTCTATCTGGAAGGCACTTCCTTCAGAGATTATCGCCACTACTTATCATTTCCGAAGTATCATAGTCAACGCGTATCTAATCATCCTGTTCAGAGTAACATGAAAAATATTAGGACACTTTATGTACCACCAATAACGAACATGTGGGCTTATTCGTCATTATCTAAATTTTGACTTGCATTTACAATGATACGATTGAGCGTGTCATACTTGATGATGATAATAACAATGTATGAAATGTTCCGTTCTACTCACAAATATTTTACAATTTAGGAAAATCAAAACTGTAAATTTTTTATTTGTAGATACAAAAACATAAAACGAGCGTGGATTAACCAGCATGTGCAGGTAAGTTACTTGTGCTTAAACATTCCGATAAATGATAGATAAAAATACAAAAAAACAAATAGAAACAAAGCCCACTTTCGTATGCTCATGTGTTATCGATTTTTCACTCAATAATGCTCGAAGTACTCTGATTCCCGAACAGTTGTATCCCATTATCAAGCCATTTAGTCGATATCGTCTGTGATATTTGTCAGTTTTTGGCAACACGAAGCGTTATACGTGATAGAAGCGTTCCACTGAACAGGGTGATAGGCCGTAATGACCTATTTTACAGCCGAGTGCATCGGAGAAGCACTCAAAACTCAGAAATTGCCAATAACCAAAGAATGACGAGGTATATAGAGCGGAAACTCAAATCTTCCAAGAATTAATAATGACAGTCACATGTATTCATGGACCTTTGAAGTGAAATAACAACCAATTCTGATCTTAAACAAATTCTAGACGAGAAAAAATTACGTCGAATCCAATCAACAATGTGATATGCTTATAGTATTTGAATGTTTTTACATTCCAGCATGATCCTTGGCAGACCCAACAGCTTTAGGATACAAGGTGTTTCAACGCTCTCCGAGCTTGAGGTTTCAAAACACCCAGACACTTTGCTGCGTACTCCAGAAGACGTCTTGCATGCCAAGCTTACATTTCCGGTGCAGGGATTCGCCAAGCCACCGAATTTTACGTTTTGTAGGATTAGAACGGCAACTCATTTGTCTGTGCCCAGATGTCACCGATCGGTCAAGTACTACTGAACGCTGTGTGCGTGGCAGGGAGAGACTGTTTCTTCCGAAGCGGACGATTTCGACATGTGAAACACTTCGCTATATGAGATCGTCTTGCGCTCGCAATGTACATTCACGGCCAAAACGATCTTGAGAGAGCCAACAACAGTAGTAAGGGGATGGAATAAACAGACTTTTCAACACTCCAACAGAAAAAGATGTATTTAAAGCCGAACATTCTATCCAATGTGTCGCGGCAGCCTATAATTCCCACTATACCAAGGCGATACAATAAATGGTACGGTGCAACACTATTTTCAACTTGGGTGAACTCAGTGGATAACATAACTGGTGACCGGGCTATACAACGGGCCATATGAGGAGAGGATTGCAACTCTAATCCTCTTTGAATTTTCGTACCATCGTGCCAGTGATGACTTGATCCTGCGGTTCAACATTCTGCATACAGTGGATAACCCACTTTCACACCTGTTTCATCGGCAAGAAGCACATTGTAACAGATCGTAGGGCTAAACTTCATTTATTCCACACTCCGGATCAAATCGCAGATGGTACTTCCTTGCTGTCCGAGTTTGTTTTTTTATGGAAATCTCTGCACCCAAAAATCATTTGCGCATCAATCTTGAACATGTTCAAGGCTGAACTTGGCAAGTAAATGTTGACCAAATCCAACACCACACATTAATACCTAAGCTAACTTTTCATATTGACAAAACATCTTTGTTGTTTTTATGCATCCCCGATACTTTAAGCTATGGTTACTATAAATTATTTGCTTTTTGGACTATTGAAACTTTGAGTAACTTTGAATTGAATTACCTGAATTAAGTTTCACAACTGGTCAAGGAAAATCCTCAGTTGAATGTCATATTACCGAAACTTTACTTGGGAGAATGTTAGTGAACAGTCTTGTTTCGTTCGTTTAACCAATTACATTGATCATCATTCAACACTGTTTTCGTTTTCCTCGGGCGAGGACAATAACAGTGCGAACTTAACGTTCTCGGAAATCAATATGCGACACATATTGATTGAATCTGCGATCCAATATGTTCATCTGAGAGTGAGGATGGCTATGCAGAATCTCATCATTATTTGCGAGTTAACTATAGAAATAAATTCAAACAAACTTGGATCTAACACTAGTAGCCTAATTACAAGACGTCTTGCTTCTCGTTGGTCTCTCGGAAGGTACAAATTGGATCACCAGAAAAACCAAAACTCTGAATGTCGCAGGAATGAAACATTGCTTGCAAAATGGGGTCCAACGAAATGAATGATAATTGTTAGTAACGGAGCACAGTTCATCTACAAAACATACACGCTTGGACTTGTAATTATGTATACAATGTATTCGCACCATGCGTGAGGCGTTAACAACAAAAGCACCGAACATTGTAATTCGGTTGCACGGAACAGAACCAGTTTACACACGTTTGCGAGAGCACCTACACGTAAAAATCAAGTTTCGAGAGCAACCTCTCCTCAACATGGCCGGAAATGATATGATTTCTTGTTATCGGTAATAGGCTGCTCGTGATAACGCAGCATCTGAGCATATCTGCCTTGTTCCTTACACGGAGACCTTGATTGATGCATTCGGACGACAGTCGATCTCATGCCCAGTCTATCAGATTTTGTAGAAGTTACACGAGGACAAATTTATATTTAGAGATATGCACATGATCGAATGATCGTTTTTGTTAGCGAATTCGAGGATAAATCCTCATTTGCAAATTGAAATTTAGGTTTTATTTGGGGACTAGGCTAAGAACAATAGTCGGTGCAACGCAGCATCGGTGACTGTTTTTAATATTTTTTTCAACATTCAAATAACAGCAGGGTGGTAGAATGTTGTTTAAAGTCAGAGTTATACTATTAAGTAGTATATGACGTTCGAAAAGCAGAACGAACGATCGTAGCAACATCACATCCAACTGAGCAAGCTGAATCAAACAGCTCTTGTGGTACATAAACTCAGTTTACAGTTATTACAGCTCCTAACTTTTCCATGGATTCAATGTGTAGTTCAATGTGATTAATGGTCGGAAAAGCATCAAGCTAAACAATAACTATAGAATGGTGAAAATTCACATGCAAGTGTATGAATCCGGGCTAATCAATAAGTAGTCTCGGAAAGTATAATTAAAAAAAGTCGTCTAATACCGTGTTAAACTCAAGCAAACTAGTAAATTGAGAACGGTAGAAGGTTAAATGTTCCAAGCAAAACAGAAACGGAATCGGGTACTACCAGGGTGTACTCGTTGCTCTGATAATTCCGCTTAACCATTGGCGTGAAGTGTCCCTGTAAATGAAGGTTTGGCGCGTGGAATATTTTTAAAATAGGATAAGGTTTCCTCTGATTTATAGATAGGAAAAGTCGAACACATTGTGGTAAGCTATCCTTCCTTCGTAGGATATGTTTCGGATGCTGAGAAGCAGTTTTATTGAGAGGTAATGGATTCGCTGCATAAGTTGTACATCTTTCTTGAGTCATGGAGACCATGACTATACAGTGTATTCCATGACTGGGTTCAGGTATGTATTTATGATCCGTGGTAAGATCTTAGGCGGAAATATCCAAAATAACCGATTGGTTAGATTGAGGACATGTGACACATTTGTAAAGACAGCTGGGTGGGCTCGGTTCTCCGAGCTCAGCGAAAGGTTCGGCGGTGGTGTCTGAGGGTGTGGTGGGTTTTCGCTTGGCAAGCGTTCTCCCTATAAAAAGCCACAAAAATCCAATGATGACATCACGACGCGGCGGATGTGACTCGCCGCTCCAAAAGTCACTGCCCCTTGTCCTATCCAAGGACATTGTATGGTGCACAGGCAAAAACTGAAGTCATCAACCTATCAACGGGGTTATCGGGCTCCGAACTGGAAATTCCCAGAAAAGGGCGTATGAACCGCTTCGTCGGTCACCGGCCACCGAAGGTGCGAACCTCTCTCTCTCCACTGCCTTGTGGGTAAAGGCTCGGGGTGGGACCCCCTAAACGAAATCTCCCCTACTTCGGTGTAGGCAACCGGGTAGTATCATGCCTGCGTTCAACGATGCCGATGACAAAGCTTTGTACCCCCTTCTCGCTTTGTACATCTCATTGTTTATGTTGAACGGCACTATATCTGTATCAGATTGTGCCAATATAATAATAATAATAATAATAATAATAATAATAATAATAATAATAATAATAATAATAATAATAATAATAATAATAATAATAATAATAATAAAGACAGTCCGAGTTAGAAGTGAGGTTTTTGAGCTGAAGCGTATCAAGACACCGAAATCGTTACCTCATTGCACTTTTCAACAACATGTGATTCCATTCACATCTTTTGACTGCAGACTGAAGTTCAGACCAGTTATTTTGTTACCCACTAAGAGATCAGAATCGATCTATGCTAGGTGTATCGGATGCTTACTCAAATGAATCACAAAAAGTAAAAATAAGAACGTGAATTTATTTTGGTCAAACTCTTACTTCATAATCAAATATAATGTCTATACATATATTAATCGCAAGCTTTATTATTTTCAGATCTTGAAGTATAAAGAACAACACGCAACCAAAAATATAACGTCTGGCAGCAATCAATCATTGTTCTATATCGTTTCCTCATTAATTTGCAATGTATATAATCACAAACCTGATCCAGGCGAAGTGCCGCACAAAGATTGCATGTGGGATAAAATACACTAAAGTTGCACAGGAATAGACAGTTATGAAAAAAGGAAATAGCAATGGCAGTGAGACTCCAGCTTGTATTCGTATGCAGCTCACTATTAGTGACAAAACAATATAGTAGGCGTCATCTTCACAGTAAAGAGGCACCGCACGATTGCATATTCGTACTTTGGTAAGTTAGCAGCCATCGTGAAAAATGCGAAATTTCGATTCCGATCGAAGTAGCATGCTGTTGTATTCGGATAAAATGGAATAGCAAATGCGGCGCAGTAGTTGATAATGTAACAACATCACGAATACAATTGAACCTAGCGGCCAGCACAGATGAGTTATATAAGAAAAGATTTAATACACCTAATGGAATACAGTAGATGCATGGGTTTCCATCCCGCATACCAACGACTGGTTTTGTGCTGTTTGCACTCATCAGGTAGGGACAGTAGGATCGGGATTTGCATGTCTTGGTTGTCTGATTGTATGCGAATTAATGACAAGGTTTGTTCATGAATTTGTCTAGATGAGTGTGGGCACATGTGATTAAACATGTTGTTCGTACCAACCTTATCCAACATTGGCATAGAAGCGCAACTAGTTTAATTCTGTGACAATTTACTTGAAGCAAACTACCCATTTTATTTTGAACAGTGAGTGAACACAGCTGTGCCTTGTGATTATTCAGACTGAATTGGTAGTTGGTTTAAGCACAAGATTATAAACGAAGATTCTGGGCGTTATGCAACCTAAAAGATCCAGCGGAGAGAACGACTTGTGAGCGCATTGAAGCATGGAGTCCTGTGTTGTACACTGTTAATTAAAGTAATAAAAGATATGCAAGATACACTACATTACTTTCCTTCCTCATCAAACAATTAGGAAACATCCGCATGGCTAATCCTCACTGTTTTCGTTAGCAAGAAGCGAATACGGAGTTGCGATTTCACAAATTAGTAAGACTCGTACCGGTAAGCATTTCAGACGAATTATCAAGCATCATTGTTAAATTACCGTGTAGCAAGCACTCGCAAACAAGCTGTGATCTGTTATTGATACGGACGGTACCTCCCCACTATTATCGCGACCAGCGCCGCACGACATGCTCCGCAATTGTCTTTATATATATATATATATATTTTACACAATCATTTAAAAATGAAAAAGTGCCACCCGGCAATGCACGAGAAAAAGAAAGAAAAAAAAGTACAATATGAGGGGGAATTTTTTTTGTCCATTGTTCCACATGTCGATTTTTTCATTTTTTTTGTTTTTATATTTTTTTACAAAGTTGAGGGGGGAACACAAAATAGAATGCACTCTCTCCACTGTTGCCGGTTCTCAGCCATCGTCGACAGCGTGTCAAGCCACAGACACTCACTATCCCTTGGACCCCACCCAGGAAGCCGCGTTCGTCCGACCCGAGCTAAACCCGACGTCAAGCGTTTTAAGGCCTTCTTCCAGGTCAGCGGTTGTCCACCTGAACACCGCCGCCAGCCTGGGCCAACCGACACACGCAGCGCGCGGAAGGGTAGGCGCTCAGGCTTCATTCTCAAGACATGCCCTAGCCAGCGGAGACGGGAACGGTCGATCAGGTCTCGTAGCATCAGGCTGTCCCCACCTAGAACACGGTGCCTCACTTCAACGTTGCTAGTGCGGTGTTGCCACCACACTCGTGCAAGCCTCCGTAAACATCGATGTTCAAACACCTCCAAGCGCCGGAGCTCCTCTGCGCGTACTGCCCAGCTCTCGCACCCGTAAAGCAAGACCGACCTGACTGAGGCCAGGTAAACTCTCCCCTTGAGTCTCAAACTCACGTCAGACCGCTTCCAGAGATGACCTAGACTAGTGAACGCGAAGCGAGCTCTCGCAATGCGAGAGCCGATCTCACTTTCCAGCCCTCCTCCCGCCGTGATGCAGCTACCAAGATAGGTGAACTGTTCCACACAGTCCAGACTGAGGTCATCGACCGTCAGAGTGGGCTGCAACCCCTCCCAATCTTGAAGAAGAACCTTACACTTAGTTGGAGCTAAGTGCAATCCGTACCTAGACGCCTCCAATGCTAGCTGGTTCAGGGCATTCTGTAGGAACACCGGATCATCACCAAGCAAAGCAATGTCATCGGCATAATCAAGGTCAGTGACACGGTTACCTGGAAGTAGCTCGATCCCACCCTCAGTGAAGCTACGGAGAGCATTCTGGAGGACATCCTCGATCGCAAAGTTGAACAAGAATGGGGACAGCGGACAGCCCTGGCGCACGCCACTGGTTGTGGGGAACGCCGGCGATAGGCTGCCGTAGACCCTGACCCTCCCTGAAGAATGAGAATAGAGCTCCTTCAAGATGGCGACATACTTAGGAGGGATGCCACTCCTAAGCAAGCAGTTCCAAAGAGTAGTTCTGTCCACCGAGTCGAACGCGGCCCGGATGTCCAGAAAAGCTACGATGGTTGGTCGCCGGTACAGGTGTCTGTGCTCTAATAACTGTCGCAGGACAAAAAGCTGATCCACGCATCCTCGCCCCGGGCGGAATCCAGCCTGTTCCTCACGGCAACGTAACTCCCGAATGGGCGATAGCCGACGAAGGAGGATGGAAACCAGGAGTTTAGACGCGACAGGAGTCAGGGATATCCCACGATGATTGGAACACAGATTCCGTGCGCCCTTCTTAAAGATTGGGATAACCGTCGATTCACCCCATGACGCCGGGACCCGCTCCTCAGCCCATACTTTGGTAAACAAATCTCGTAACTCCGCTGCCACAAGATCACCTCCCTCCTTAAACAAAATCGGGTGGAGGTCGTCAGGACCAGGTGACTTGTGGCGCTTCAGTGCTCGAATTACCTCTCTCACCTCCTGGAGATCAGGAGCGGCTAAGGAAACGGGCCAAGGCGTGCAAATCGGTGTCTCAGGCGGCGAGGTCGGAGGAGGTGGCTGGCTGAACTGAGCACCAAAGTGCTCAGCCCATCGTTCTAAGCGTCTACTAAGATTGGTGATCGGCGAGCCGTCAGTTTCGCAAATAGTCTCGCTCACTGTATTCAGTTTCGAACCAGTAGCTCTAATTAACTGAAACAATTTGCGAGTATTGCCCGATGCGGCTGCAACCTCCATCTCACAAGCACGTTGCGTCCACCAGAACTCGCGGTCATTCCTTAAGCTGGCCTTTAAGCGGGTATTGAATTCTCTCCGAGCACGGTTGTGTTCAGTGCCGGTGGGTAAAGTTCGACGGTGATCGATTAAAGCAAGTGACTGGGCCGAGATCCAAGAGCGTGGCAAAGCGCGGGTGGGTTGACAGCTTTCAGAAGTAGCACAGGACAGTGCTGTCCGAACGAAGTTCCAGTGCTGCTCAACATCAGACGGGGGTGCTTCTGCGAGCTCCCTGGTCAATGCATGATGGAACTGGGTTCTGACAGCGGGGAGCATCAAAGAGGCGGTGTCTACATGAGTTCGTCTTGCGCGTGCCTTACCCCCAAATTGGAAGTTGACTGTCGCACAGACTAGCGCATGGTCTGAGTCCACACTGGTGGTCCAGTATGAACGACAATCCTTGATGCTACCACGCCACCTGTAGCTAATAGCAATGTGGTCAATTTGAGACCAGACGTGCTGTGATGGTGAGCGCCATGTGGCCATTCGACGCTGGGAACGCCGAAATGCCGTACTGGAGAGATAGAGGCGGTGATCGCCACAGAATGTGAGCAATCGTTCTCCGTTATCTGAACGCCCGCCATCCAGCCCATACTGACCTCCTAGGTGGCGCTCGTATTCAGACAGGCGACCAACACGAGCGTTGAGATCTCCTGCCATGATTACGACATCTGTCCTGCGTGCCTTGCGAAACAAACTATGCAACTTCTCATAGAAGTTGTCCTTACTGAGATCCACACTACAGTCCGTTGGAGCGTAGGCAGAAATCACAAACAAATCCCTCCGCGTTTCGCGCCGCCTGTTCACCCGACAGTGGCCACGAAATCGTGCACCGCACAGTCTGCTGTCAACGGGAATCCACTCTAAGAGTGATTGCTCAGCACGGGAACTGAGCGCGATACCGACGCCAGCCAATCCGGCAGAGGAAGCATCCGGGTCACTAGAGAGGCGCAGGTGGAATCTGCTGTCTGGTTCAGCTGGTGAGACCAACTGACAGACTTCGCTTGTGTCACGGAAACGGGTTTCCGATAAGCAGCAGATATCAATGCCTAACGTCTCAAGCGTTCGTGCAAGGCCGGCCTGTTGTCCCGGTTGTAGCAAGGTCCGAACGTTAAACGAAGCTAACCTAAATGAAACCCGCGGGCGTAGAAGAGTTGCAGCAATCGACGGCTGTCTAGACGGCATGAGTCGTACATCAGGTAGAGAGAGCGAATCGGGGATGGTAACATGTGGAGAAGAAGCAATAGAAGCAATAGAGGAGATAGAGGTAGGAATTTCTAGTGCTGTTATTGTCATTGTTTGGGTGTGGGCGTGATACTACCCGGTTGCCCAGGCCGAAGTAGAGGAGTTGATCTTGAGGACTCCCACCTCAAGCCTTTGGCCCGAAAGCCTAACCCGCAAGGCAGCGGAGCGAGATTAAGGATCGCACCTATCGGGGCCGGATACTGTAGGTACAGTTCACAAGCCATTCGCGAGGTAGAGACCAAGCAGGGACTCCCGACATCATCCCAACCAGTCGAGCCGGTGATCCTTGCGGATTCATACGCCTCTTCTGGTATACCATGTCCGCGAGGGACAAGGAGACTGTGTTTGTCTGGCTTCTCACCATTGACCAACCTGGTATGAGTAACTCTGAAGATGCCACGAAGACATCACCCAGTATAGCTCAATGGATCATCGAGGCACGCAAGCCGCTGCACCACGTCAAGGTCCCGTCTCGGTTGCAACGCATCTCGGCGCAACGTCTTCATGTACCCACGGGTGAGACTCTGTTTTAGCCTTCGCATATTTTCCCATTTAAAATGTTGGCGGAGCGTTCATATTTCAAAGGCCCTGATGGTTAGCAATTTCGACTGGTTCATGTTGTCTACGCACATCAGTATACATGAATACGATCCGGAGCCTAATCTGCCTTTTGTTCAGAGACGGGCAAAGCTCTTTGTCTAAGAGGTCTGCCTTTGTACTTGCTGCGCGTAGTGTTGAGTCGAGTTAGCCATCGGGGTATAGAGGTTTCAAGTGTCTAATGATACGGGTAATTATCTATTGGATTCAGTGCCGATGCTGGCCTCCTTCGGTCATGGATGACAATGAAATAATGGTTTCTGGCTCTACAATTTTTAGAATAACTAAATAGTCCAATTAGGAAGGAAAACTCTCACCCACAGCGATAGGCAGTACTCGGTCAAACGATAGCAGTTGCACACTAACTGCGAGATCTAAGTTCAGAAGCTAAGAGCAGTATCTGCTCTTAACCCGGCTAGTAGATGACGCTTTGCCAAGTCCCTCCAAAATGAGTAGTCAAGAGCAAGTTCTTCCAACTCGTTAGGTTAATGCTAAGAGCTTCGATATCCACTCTGCAAACGTCTATGTCCCGAAAGTGCAGTGTGCCTGACGGTCGACTCCCTGATTAAAACTCATCATAGAATAGATCTACTGGAATGTGACCATTTTACATTCTGCACACGGCGCTGTCGTAGTCAGCATCATCATCATTATCATGAATCACAAGTCTGGAGCAAGACAAATTAACTGTCGTAGTAGTGTGAACATGAACTTCGGACCAGCTTTAAAAAGCACTGCAGCATTCGTTCTAATACAACTTGCCAAAAGTAATACGGAAACTAAAGTTTCTCTAGTACCTCACTCTAAACGGCAATACAGTACCAAGGCTACACCAATGTAGGAATATCAGTCATCATAAAGCGGAAGGGAGCAAGATTGAAAACTCACGGGAGGATGTAAACTTTATTGATAACAAACTGTACACAAATCACACCCATACAAAATTTACAAATCGGCATCCTTGGTCCACAACTTGTAGGTGAGATCGTGCGAAGAGGTTGCGATGTATTGGCCGTCGGGACTGATGTCCGCGTATGAAACTTTACTGTTATGCCCTTCCAGCGGTTTGATGGGTGCCCACACCGGGTGACCCCAGAGTTTGGCAGTTTTGTCGAAAGAACTGGTGACCAAATAGCTAAAGTTCCCAGCTAAAATAGACGGAGACCAGTTTAACATCACAGCACTAGGAGCGATTGGTTGTAACGCGCGTATCTAGAAGCGCACATTTGAAAGCACTTCATAATAATAAATAGGAAACTACTGGTAGTGAGCTGCATAACAGGATATGAGACAGACTGATTGATATTTCTTTGACTTACAAATCTAGGTAAGCGTGGTTAACAGACAAGTATGTACGTATGAAATTACCAGCCAGCCAGGCAACAAGCACAGTGCTGCACAGATTAATAGTGTGGAGGCTAGTGTGTGCCAGTCAACAGATCTAAGGTGGCATCTAAAGGTGGAATATAACCCTCAGGCATTGTACAAAACACCGAAAGGCCGACGAAACAATTACCAACCATCGAGAATGCGGATTTCAAAAGAACTTGCAGACGAACTGATTGAATGACCAATTGTTCGGGAACAAGAAGAGATTGAGAACGTCAACAGTTATCGAACGAAGTCAAGGTTAGTCAAAAGGGTCCAACGTGGCGTGGGATTGAAATGAACCGCTTGGCACGATTAGATGTACCGTATTTTTCGGACTATAAGACGCACATAAAAACACTAATTTTTACGAAAAATCGGCAGTGAGCCTTATATTCCGGTGCGTTTTATGTATGAATGGTGTATGTTCACAGTGTGTTTTTATGTGCGCCTTATAGTCCGAAAAATACGGTAAGTGATGGCGAGAACTTGGAGATGGTGAACACTTTTCGTTACCTTGGTTCGCCCGTGCTACCGTCAGGCCAAGCCAGGGATGAGATACCAACCCGTGTACAAGCTGCGCGCACGGCGTTTTCGCGACTACGTTGGGTTCAATTTACCCGTAGAGAAATCAGCCGCTGTGCGTTTACAGAGCGGCGATTCGCCCAGTTCTCACTTATGGATGCGAGATGTTGGCTGTGCGGCTGGAGGATATGCGGAAACTAGAGGTTTTCGACCACTGGTGTCTCCGACGCATCCTCAATGTTCGATGAAATGAGCCAGTAACGAATGAAGAGGACTTGTGCGTGTAGACCGATTGGCGTTCGCTAGTGTTATTGGATTCGTCGGGAAAACGTTAGGAAAGTTGCCCTCAGGGAAATTCTATTTGGTCTCGCGAGGCATGACACAAGTATGACCCAACTCGTCAGCTAAATTGAGACTGGGCTGTGAGCAGGTGTCAAGCAGAGTTGCACGGATGTGCAATCGTACAAAACTTCTGCGGCTAGCACTGTGCGAAATTGATTGGTCAACGGTAGTGAGCTGCATGCTGAAATACGCGGGGGTCTCACTACCATTTCTCTTTTGTCTCTCATATCTGTCTAGGCTTCGGCAGCCTGACAGTATCTTAGCCCGTGTGCAGTCTATGACTGTGCGGCACTTTGCCTGGATGCGGGCTTGTGCGTTCATACATACATACATTCAACCACCCAGCAGAGTGAAGACTCCGTCATCAGTCCTTTGCAGATTTGGAGGTTCACTGACCGAGTGCTTAGCAATCATTATGGTGTGAAAGTGAAGCATCTGTATAGTATAGTATGAAATGATATGTGCATAATGAGGAGGAGGAAGAAAAAGTAAATAAACCCAGGATTTTGTACGACAGACGACGGAGTAAGCAGGTGAGACTTACGCTCGAATCTTACACTTGACACGACACCGGTGTGCGCTGGGATCACATAGATGATCTGCTGTTGCCGCAAGTCCCAAACACGCACTGTGTTGTCCGCGCTGGATGTCGCAGCGTGATATCCATTGGCCGCGATATCAGCACCCAGCAACTCTTCCAAATGACCTCCAAGAAACATGATACACCGTCCAGTACGTAGATCCCAAATACGAGCGTAGCTATCCATGCTGGTGGTCATGGCTAGTGAATCGTCTGGATGAAACACCACGTCGTATACCGGTTTAGAATGACCTTCTTGATGGAGAACCTCTTCACACACCTCCAAATCCCACAGTCTCCACGAGTGATCGAAGCAAGCAGTGCCGAGAAAACGTCCGGATGGGTGGAAAGCTAAACGTGAGACACGGTGGGGTGAATGTCCCTCGATATCTGCTAGCGGTTCCTCGCTGTCTAGGCTCCAAAGCTTAACACTACCATCCTGAAATGCAAGAGAAAACAAAAGTTTATTACAAGTAAAACAACAAGTTATACGGATCCTGATCGCACTGTCTCGGCCTGATGATTGCAAACAGCACGAAACTGGTCGTGGGGTGTGTGTGATGGGAATGCATGCAAATGAGGATTTTTGTGAAAAAACAGGGAGATGCTAAATTAGCTGTGTTTATCCGCCTAAATAAAGCAATCACAATGTTAGCCCCGACTACTAAAATCACATTTCTTTCAAGCGGCTAAACAAAACGAAGCTAGAAAACATTGAGACAAATTTCACTGTATTGATGACGGCAAAGAAAGCTTCGGGAGAAAACCCAGTGGCCAAGATGACTCATGATAACCACGTTAGTCAACTCATTATTATTTTACAGGATGCCAGAAGTATGGTATGAGAGCACAAGTCTGGATCCAGGCAAAGTGCCGTACAGTCAACGACTGCACGTGGGCTAAGATACTGTCAGGTTGTCCAGGCCTAGATAACTACAGGTCAGCACTGGTGGTAAATCAATTTAGAACGGTGTTAACTGCGCAGTACACAAGTCATGCGCAATGTTACACGCGGGAGCAATAAAGTGCTTCCACAGCGAGACAAACAGCAGTAACATGCATAGCGCACAATGCTCCAGCAAGACCACACTGACTCGACTCAAGCACTCGGAAGGCTTGGAAGTTACCTCAGTGGGCGCACGGCGATCGTTCGAATCAACGGGGTACAATCACGGGTTATTGGTGCCTCTAGTGGCGTACCGCAAGGTTCAGTCCTCCGGCCAGTACGTTTACATCAACGACCTACCAGAGACGCTCTCATGCAAGATGATTCTCTTTACTGATGATGATTAAAATTTGGACGCGGATAAAATCAACTGCGGACTGTGTACAGTCGGTAGTCGGTAAGGAATAAGCTGCCATTCAATTTCTAAAAATGCAAGGTGTTGTAAATAGGTAAGCCATTCCAGTACTAATATCACTTTGGGCAGACGATTGTGAGCTAGACCGAGTCGGAAAGGGATCTTGGAGTCTGGGTATGCGGCATCCTGAAGAACAGCCTGTATTGTTAGGTCATCCACAAGCGTGCTTCCAAACTTCAGAACATTCTCGCCTGGAACGTTGCCCACCATCACGAAATCCTACTTAATTCAAACCATGAAGCCTGCATCACAAGCTTGGACTCCGTGGTTAAAAAAGGATGTAATATTGCTTGTTAAAATATACAATCATGCAACCGAACTCATAAGTGGTTTCCGGAAAATAACGTAAGAGGAACAATTGAAGAAAATGTGACGCGCTACTCTCCTTCAAAGAAGTCTTCAAAATGATGTGATACAAGCATACAAAATATAAAATACCCCACATCATCCTTTAAAACATTTATTCAAATACCGTGGGTCACAACATATAGGCAGCCACTCAGCGACACTACAAATTCCCCACTCCCGTATCAGCTGTCGCCGATATTTCTATTATGTACGTGTCTGTTTTCAAAGGAATGCATTCCCCGAAACTCTTGTCATCGCTCCCAGAGTCGAAACGTTGATTTGAAATTTGGACAATTATTTGTTGCAAAACGATTTAACGACACCTGCGTATTGACTCATGGTAGGCAAATTCAACTAGACTACACTTGGCATTACATAATTATTTTTATTCCATTTACATGAACGAATATTTACTATGATACGATAATTGTGAAGCTATGTGCTTTTTGTGATCATAAATTCTTGAATCGTGAAAGCAAACGGACACCTTAAAAGCAATATGTGACCCACAAAGAAACAGGAGAAAGACGAGTATTGGCCAAGAAAATCAACGTCACATGGACGATGTCCTTTTCAGATGAATGATAGCTGATGGAACAAAACATTGCAATCTACTGAAGCGTAATAACCACCCGGTTCCAAAGGTTGTCATAGCAGGGGGTGGCAGTGGGGATAAGCTCCCACGGTCTATAAAATGCTCCCATATGGCGTGCGTCTCAAATAGCCTCTGATAACCAAGTCCAGCTTCTGGCCTACACGATTGGCTCTCTGAGGCCGGCGGAACTGCTTCTACCAACAGGAGAAGGGGCGAGGGCGAGTGACTGGCGCATGAAAAGCAGTTTGCTTCGGGCAGATGGATCTCGTTAGCCTGGGTGGGCATTTCATCTAAAGGAAGGAAAACCCTGATTTTAAACCTCCGCTGCCTTGCGGGATACCCAATCGCGGGAAAGGCTTCGGGAGTAAACCCTGAGGAAAATCTGGAGCAGAGTCTCGTAGACGGTTAGTTGGTGCACACCACCTCTTTCTGTCAACTCCCTGCTGCCTTGTATGTCGCATTCGGTTGTACAGAGGCTAGAGTAGATGACTCGAACAAACGCCGAGTGGTGCTGGAGACGCTGCTTTGTACCCAAATTCCCAAGACACTTTAAAAGAAGCCGACTTATCCTCCAGGAGGAGATAGGCGCACAAAAGTAAAATTAAAGTAAGCTAATGGAACAAAACATTGCAATCTACTGAAGCAAAATAACCACCCGGTTCCAAAGGTTGTCATAGCAGGGGGTGGCAGTGGGGATAAGCTCCCACGGTCTATAAAATGCTCCCATATGGCGTGCGTCTCAAATAGCCTCAGATAACCAAGTCCAGCTTCTGGCCTACACGATTGGCTCTCTGAGGCCGGCGGAACTGCTTCTACCAACAGGAGAGGGAGCGAGGGCGAGTGACTGGCGCATGAAAAGCAGTTTGCTTCGGTCAGATGAAGCTCGTTAGCCTGGGTGGGCATTTCATCTAAGGGGAGGAAAACCCTGATTTTAAACCTCCGCTGCCTTGCGGGATACCCAATCGCGGGAAAAGCTTCGGGAGTAAACCCTGAGGAAAAATCTGGAGCAGAGTCTCGTAGACGGTTAGTTGGTTCACACCACCTCTTTCTGTCAACTCCCTGTTGCCTTGTATGTCGCATTTGGTTATACAGAGGCTAGAGTAGCTGACTCGAACTAACGCCGAGTGGTGCTGGGGACGCTGCTTTGTACCCAAAATCCCAAGACACTTCAAAAGAAGCCGACTTATCCTCCAGGAGGAGATAGTCGCACAAAAGTAAAATTAAAGTAAGCTAATGGAACAAAACATTGCAATCTACTGTAGCGAAATAACCATCCAGTTTTCAAATAGGTATAAAACAACATAAACGAGTTGAGTGTGGTAGGAACCACAAAAATGACCGAACATGGATTCTCTCGACAAGCATGCACTTTCCGCTTTCAGGACCCATATAAAAATGACCAAAGTCACAACACCAAAAAGCATTACCTGTGCGGAACTGGCCAACGCAAGCTGCTGCACGGACTGCAACCGTGCACGGGGATGCCACGCAACACTGCACACCGGCGCTTCATGACCACGGAGATTCAGCTCCAACGAACACTGGGGCACACTCCAAACACGGCACAAACCACTCCAGGAACATGTGGCCAGCTGCGCACCGTCCGGGGAAAATTGGCACATACTCAGTGGTCGGAGGTCGCCGAATTGACTGCATAGCAGTTTGGTATTTTACGAAATACGGGTGAATATAAATGTAAACAGATTAAGAACAGTTATCGCGCTCCTTTGTTCTTTCCGGTTAAAGGGTAAAATTAAAATCGGGGGAGGGCTTCGTCAACCCAGGGAGTTGGATTTTGGAAGGTGAAGCATGCTAGTCGACACAATGAAACGTTTTCCTTAACAAGTCATTGTTGGCAAAGAGGACTGATGTCTATCTTTGTCATTTTTAGTACGCAGTGATATAGATGATATGATTCTACCGCGGGGACAGAATGACAGTTATTTCCAATCACCTGGGAATGCCGGGGATTTGGGTTAGGTTCACTTCCCGAAAGGTACTTCCTATTGGGATTGAAATCTGGGGAGGCCTAGACACACATGAGAGGGAAAATAGTAATGGCAGTGAGACTCCAGTGAGTAGTATTTGCAAGTAGCTCACTACCGGTGGCAAATCCATTTAGCAGGGTGTTAGGTGTATAGCACAAAAGTGCTGCACGATTGCACATCCATGTAGCGTAGGCAAAGACACACTAGGATGAGGTGACTATACCTTGAAACAAGTAGCCATTCAATCGAGAGAGCCATCAGCATGAAAGTTTCTTTACCGCTTTCACTGCCAAGCATCAAAAGAAGCTTTTATCACCAGATCACTCAACAGCATACAAGATTAATCAAACGCTCAAAAGAAGACGATTTTGAGCCATATCACTAAGGGTAAGAAATCACTGCGAATTCAAATCTTTCGGATTGGACAATCCGGACGTCCTATCTGCTGTACCACCCGAGCATAGAAACCAATTAGTGAAATACGCTTGGGACCGATTGCGTAGTCTAAATGTTAGTCACGCACTATTACACATGGTAGCGGTAATTTCAACTGTCCTTGACACTCGACTAACTAGAATACTACTAGAATCCGGGAAACCGGATAACTAATCTTGGCTTTGCCCACATGGTTAGAAACCTGCCGGCTTAAATTAGGCGCTGAATGGTGGCGCTAATTCACTATATATCCATACTAAAGGTCGCATCTACAACGCGGTCG
>JACCGJ010011995.1:0-16660 GCA_013407085.1 Atriophallophorus winterbourni
TTAGCTGCCTATGCCAGGTACGGTTTGCCCCCCCGAGTATTACGCCACTCAGTATGTGGCCTCGCAAAGAAAATCTGTTTCGGAAGTCGGTGGTCCGCACCGTAAACGTGACCCAACCACTAACCTATGCGGTATCTGCTTCTCTATATCGACATTACTACCAAACAACTTATTTCGGCGAGCTCATTGCCATCGATTGTAAACTTGAGGTAAATCGCGCAAAGACTGATAAACAGCTAACCGTACTTTCCTCAACCGCCACACAACGCTTCTGACGGTGTTCCGCAAACTTTACGGAGACCGGTGAGATTTGTCCAGTGAGCCTTAAAACCCTGGAAAGGGGAACTGATTTATCTTGTAGCCCCCGTTACATTTGATTACACAAAGAATCACAGTGTTTCCATATTAATTAACATTTTGATCAGCGCTCAAGGTGCTTTAGATGACCAATGTGTCGTTGTGCTCACAACCCTTGACCTAGAACCCCAACCGGTTTCGGTTCCTGGCCGATACCATGTGCAGACATTAAAGATTAGGCTCATTCGGCATGGCAAACGGTGGGTAAATCGTCAACAAGTCCTACGTAAAGCGACTGCGTCTTGTGTGCTTCACCTGGATTCACTTTATATTTTTTTCTTGGACATTATGGTTCATTTCGAGAACCCCATTTACCAGTGCCTTTGACTCTGTTTCTCATTGTCCTATTGTTTCCAGTCTAAGTGAAGCTGAGCGTATTATCTCCACTAAAACGCGATAAACAGCAGCAATCGGTGGCGTGTAAGTTAGAATGATGTTAGCAACACAATTCATTGGTACTTGTACAATCTTTGCTTATATCACTAAAATTTTCATGAGTATCGCAAATGTTACAAGTTGGCGAATGTCATAGGTCTTCCGTCATTACTCGATCAATTTTAATATACCTATATTCGAGGTACATTGTGAGTTAGACACAATTGTGTATTTATGTATTGTTTGGTGCAGGGTTTTTAAATTATCGTCGTTTTGAGTTACGGTGAATTTGCAATCAAGGAACCATTCAGTGTGACTCTAGAAAAAATTGCTAAATCAGTACTCGGGAATTTTTTTGATAGAAAATGCTATCACTTCAAATAAACAAGATGACGAGGTATATGGAACAAAAACATAAAATCTGCCGAGCATTAATAGGGCCAATCAATGTAGCACATGATTAGACCTGTATTCGAAGTAAGAAACACAATAAATTGCGCAGAATTATTGAGTATTCTGGGTAAGGTTTCCCCAATGTAGCTCCTGAATATCCATCTAGCAAACGTGCTTTAATATTATATTGCGGCAATGGTGTCCCTTCTGAGTTTCATGGAGATAATGTGGTCATTTTCAGTTATGTTCTAGACAAGATCTTGCATAGCATGCAAGGATTTTCTTGGCTGCAGCATTTTGGATTTTCCTAGATTATTTGGGCAAACCTTTTTCGTGTGTTTAACTGTATATAATCCATATATCCCGCTTTAATGCTTCACAGTAGTCAAGTCGCCTAACGCGCTTCCATATGATATCATCATTAGCAAACAGTATCGAATTACACCAGCTATCCTCAGCTATATTATTAATATATACCAAAAACAGAATAGCTCTAGGCACAAACCCTTGTGAGACTCTACACTTGACGTCTATTCTCCTGCAGATGTTGCTCCCTCCGCGAAAATGGACGTAACTCTCAATAAGGTAGTTCTTTAACCAATTCAAAAATTCCTGTTATTCTGTAAACTTCAAGCTTTCGCGTAGGTCATGAGAAAATTTGGTAATATCAATGTCGCAAGCATGACCTTGTAAATAGCATGTAGTGGATAAACGTTTATGAAACCAAAGGCAGGTGCAATATGAAATATTTTGTTACTCACATTTGCTTTTATTTGGTTCACAATTTCATTTAATCTTTCCGTGGTTTCTTTGCTGAAATGATTGAAAACTTTCTTCTGTACTTCTTCGTTTGTTTGAAGCCTGTTCACCTCTTCCATATGCTTTTCTTGCATCTCTCCCATTGTATGTTCAGTTTCCGATAGCCTGCAAGTAACCCATGTGGTTTCAGAATTACCTTTTTCGTAGCATTGCTAATTCAGATTGCGCTTTGTTCAAGAGTTCGGATTGTGTGTTCAGTGAATGTTCAACCACCTCGCGGGATTCATTCGCCTCTTTGTTTTGCTCAATCAAATCCAAATTGGTCGCTTGTAGTCGCTTGCAGTAACGAGCCTGTAGGAAATACAACGAACTTCTCATAGGCCGCACCTCTGGTGAATTCACGTTTGTGAATAAATTATATAATCGAGCGCATGTGGATCCTGATCTTACTATCTCTATCTGATGAGTGCAAACAGCACGAAACCGGTCGTGGGGTGTGTGACGGAAAAGCATGCAAATGAATATTTTAGTATATAATCTCCCATTATTGAGAAATCTGATTGTCTGGATAAACATTAACATGCGTGACCCTTAGTGCGCGCACCGAGCTAATCGGTCATCAGATGTCATTCACACCTGGCAAGACTAAAACAATCAAGGGATTATACGGCACGTAGGGGTGGTGGTGTGTCAGTTGATATTGAACGCGCCTGTATTTCTTAATAAGCACAGAACCCACCATGGACTGTGCAGTTCTTAACCACCTTATGATTGGTCAGGTGAATGAAATTTAAGCTTGATCTCTGTTCTTACTGATACCCTTAGTCTGACGAAGCTTCTGTGTCAGAAGCGAAACGTTACCAATAAACTACTCTCACCGATTCATTACAAACTTTCTCTTTTCATGACTGTCTACCATTATCTGCCCGGAAGCATGAATGGAAAAAATTGAAAAATAGATTGGTATTTAAATTTCAGGATATCCATCTAATATTAAATCGAGGTTATATTAACCAATGCATTGTGGTGCTCATATCCCCCGAAATTACATTCCCCTACCGGTTTCTGGCTGTTTTCCGTCATCAGGTGGAGACGGTAAGATCAGGTTCAGTGAGCCTTGAATTTCACCATTTCCTAACTTAAAAAATAATGAACTCAAAGGTGCACCCTCTGAGGCATCTATTTCGCCTCCGGTCAAGCCATGTCACACGTACTCACCCACAGGCATTTGTTATTCCACATTCCCACCTGAACTGCAGTCGGTTCTTCTATTCGGTGCGCGTTTGTTTCTTATGGAACTCCCTACCGTCAGGTGTTGTCCAATCATCTAGTGAAAGGATTTTCAGGCACAAATTGGATATATTTATGCGTAGTAATTCCACCCTACATCTCGTTTATATAACATGATCTTTTTCCAAACGAATAATTTTTTCATCATACCGCGAAAATACATTGCATTTTTGTAACTGTCGATCGTCGCTAATGACTCCAATTTATTTTGTATATATATATTAATATATATATATTATATATATGTATAGATATAGTCTAGATATATATATTGTCCTTATAACGAATATCCTGTGGTGTGTACAACGAGAGCTTTTTATACCATAAATTCGGGAATCTTTAAAACACCTCTATTGAGGTTGAATGAACAGATGAAAAAGCCAAATTGATACGAAATGAAGGCTTTTTTGATTGTTTTTCATTTCCTAAGCTATAATTGTCACTCAGAATGCAATTCCCCATCTTTTCCTAACACATGCAAACAGAAAATTGAGTCTATATAACCACATCCATGATCAGGCGACTCATGCTTGAGGTGCTTGTCGAAACTTATTGTGGAGACGCGAAGAGCATTAGTGATGAGCGATAATCACAAGCTTTCAACTGATATGCAGAACTCGACCTTCCGTCACAACACAAGAGCCTTAAGCGCCGAAAATATCTACGGTAGCATTTGCAAACTCGTAATGTTTCGGATTGATTTCATTTGAACGATTTGAGCGATATCTTCGGAATCGTGACAAGACGGACAACGTCCGCCGCAATCGAACGATATGCAATTCATCAATGTCGGTCAAACGAGCCTTGTGTGGCAAAGGGCTTGAAGTCTCCCGTTTGGCACAAAATCGACTAGCAAATCAGATCAAATTGACAACCGGGACAGACATGTTTGTGGATCAGTGTTGTGGTTGTTTGTTTGCCTATATAAGATAAGCGTGTGTTTCGTTATTTGTCTTGTACGTAATAAACGCATTTGATCAATCGGTTTCTCTTGTGTTGTGGGATTCGTGGGTAAACGCGATTAGCGTTGGACGGGTTGACCTCAGGGATGAATCGAGACACAATCGATGTGCATAAGTCCAACGCGGGAGGGTTAACCTGCTTATTGTTGGACCGATGAAGCATGATAATTGGCCAGATATTCACCACCTGCCATTTGTTAACCTGAAATGATCTTGCGCAATCATTGCAAGCCTCTCTACCCAACTCGCTGCATTATGTCGAATACGTTGTTAGTCATATGATAGCAAAGGATGATCATAAAATTGAGTATAATCGAAAATAATAATTGTGGTCGACCAAAGTTATGTGTTGCTCACATCCCCCGAAATTACACAACTTTGGTGGACCACGAATCACTGTGATTCTGTGTTTGAACATCGTGGTTCGTTGTACGAACCCTATGCAACAGTGGCATTCAAGTATCACTTGTTTATCATTTATCCACTGTTTCAGAGTCTCGCTAAACCTAATCTTACTGTCTCCACCTGATGACCGCAAACAGCCAGAAACCGGTAGTGGAGTGCAATTTTGGGGGATGTGAGCAACAAGATAACTGTGGTCATTTTTGACTAGTGTCAAGGTTTTTCATAGTCAATCGATGACCATGTCGAGGGTAATCCGTTAAACATTTATGCATCCTTCTTTTGATCATGGTTCGTATTTAAATGGAATTAGAATGATAAGGCACGATACAAAACTGTGAACATTTTCGTCTCACTTGTTCATCTGAGTCTGCTTGTAGTTTCCGTACTAGAACCGTTTGTTCTTCCAATTTACGTCTCTGATCCTCCAGTGACGACTGTAGCGATTCCACTCTTTTTTCATAATCCTCGAAGAGTCTTGCCCGAGTTTCTTCCTCCTCCAACTTCGCTGCTTCGATTTGCCTTGCCATGGAATCCTGTATGTCTTGATGCTAGAAACAAATTTAGAACGGATGATAAATGTAGCGAGATGTACTAATTTTCTAAGTAAACGCAGTCACTATGACAATGTTTATAAACCTAAGAAGTTCAGGACTGCGTTTGACTAAAAAATGTATTTCAGGGAATAAGTTACACACAAACTGGTGGCATAAAGAGGTGTGATTTAGATCGATGAGCGTCAATAAGCAAATGTTATGAATGCAATGTTAACTCTGAAAGTTATTTTGAATAATATTTGTGACTGATCGATTAATCATTGACATCTTGAATCAGTTAAAAAAAATTAAAAGTAATCGGTTAAAACAGGTTTAAGTTATTTTTCGCGTCTGACAGAGAACCATGTTCAGACCAAAGGAACATGATTGACTAGCAGTCTAGCCACCACTGTTGTTCAACCTTACTGCTAAGCAGCCTATAATAAGTCTAAGTGGAGATCTCGTGTGCTATTAAGCTTTCGCTCAACAGTGTAGCTGTGGTTGTGATCCTTGCGATATGGCTATCGGCGCTGCAACAGGCAAACACTGATTTAATGTTATGTAAATATGTAAATATATTATTTAATACTTTTAAACTTTAGCCACAATGGCCATACACGCTTGACAATGAACATGGGGGTCGCGCTTTCAACTAACCTTGACCGAGATAATGCTTCGCAGGGTAAATAGGCCAATTGATATGGTCTTCTTAATGTTAGATGGAAAATTATTTCTTCATGATTATTGTTGCTCATCAATATCAAATCCGTCGAACTATTCACAAAGTTGATCGCAGCAGTGCACAATGAAAGCAATGGACTCGATTTTCTCTCTTGAGCTCATCAGTAACGTATATCCGCTGCCTCGGGTGAGTATCGAACCCTTGACCATTACTATTTTAGTCCCACGCCTTACGGCCTGGGATACGATTTTCCGTTTGACCGATTGCAATAAAGCATTCATGAGTTTTACCACACCGCACATTTGAGTGGCGTTGCTTACCTGTCGTGAATAAGCCATTAATATTCGTTGTTCTTGTCAAGACGATCTAATCTTCGTGTCAGGTCTTCCCATCGAATACAGTGTAAGCTAGCATCGGTGAAATCTGATCTGCTCTTGGTCTAAGTGACGTGATACTTTTAGAATTTCAATCGGACATTTAGTTGTACGACCAATTAAAGATGGTGGGTTCAATTTGATGTTATACAAATTCTTTTCACGAGATTTCTGTGCAGCTTGTAACATCTACTCACCTGTTGTGCCGACTGAAGACGTAGTTCGTCTGCGTTTTTCAAAGCATCCACCAGTTGAGCTTCTAGTTTGTCAACCATTTTCTTTAGTTCATCCTGCTTTTCCTCGGCTGTTTTCTTCAATGACTCTAATTCAGCATTTTTCCGCGTCACTTCGCTGGCCAGATCCAATTGTTCTTCCCGAGTAAATTCAACCAACTTCTCGCCATCCATTGCACCAGCCGATTGTGGCGTCTGCACGGGTTTCTGTAAAATGAACGGTGATCGCTTGTATCATATTCCATCTAAATCACAAGTAAAACGATAAGTTGAAACTCGTTATAATGTACAAATAACAAGACCTCAGAAATTTCACTTGTGAAATTATAATATTAGTTAATCTCGGGAGCAGTATTTTAAAAAACATTTACCAAAGTGAACATATCGCTTGGAAAAGAAAGTGAATAGTAAGTGCATTAAAAAGAGTAAAATCAAAAATTGGTTATTTCGAGTTCTTGAAAAGCTTGAGTCCAATTTAGTTTGTGAACCTCACTTTGAAAATTAAACCTTATGACCTACCTTTTGAAATGTACTTGGGTGTTGGTCGGAATAAATGAAACTGTATGAAACTGTCAGTATCAATTGGCATTGGTTTTCAAAGCAACGATTGTCTCCATAAAATTATGGTTTTTAATATCTATCACATCATACACACTGCCCGTGTAATTTTTTCGATGTCATATCTGTACTAAGGCTATATTTTAGAAAGCCAAGTAACATTGAAATCACAATGTTTTGACTATCAATTTGATTAATTTCTAAGTCCATCTTCCAAGCTAAGAGTTACGCGAGTTGATATTCTGAAGTTTTTTAATAAATAATGGTACGAAGTCCCAAAACGTTGCACATTAGCTAGCTTGCTATGAGCGTTATGTTTAATTATTGTGGTTACTCATCAGTAATAAATCCCTCGAAATATCCATGTTATCGATTACGTAAGTCCACGAAACCGTTTTTTAAACACCGCTTTCCTCCTTGTCTTTATCAGTAAAAGTCCATGTGGGTTGTTCATACATAGATGTTGCACTGTGCCCGATAAGACTAAATAATCGCTTAAACATTTAGGCTTTTTGTATAGGAAAATTTTCGTTTTAAAATAAAATTTTGGCGGTTTGGTTTCCTTAAAGCAACAACTGTTCATGTGAAACAATAGTATTTTCAATTAATGTTAACGACATTTAAACACTGAATTTTTATATTTACCATTATTCAAAAATGTATTAAAAGTTGATTTTCTAAGCCACTGTTGGATATGTCTCGTCCGACCAACTTGTTCAATCCCATGTGCCTGTACACATGCGGATTGGATTAAGCCCATGCGCTTGAAAGAAAAATCCATATTTACATGATTTTCCATCAGGCACACCATAAGAAAGGTTTCTGGCTGTTTTCACTTATTATGGAGGGAGAGTACGATCAAGATTCACAAACTTTTGAGCAGGTTGGTCGTAGAAGTCTGATCCAACATGTGACTTACAATCTCAAAGTTTTACCATTTTTCCACTGTTTAAAGGCATTCAGATTCTTATCGGGATGTTACGACGAATGCAACCAAAACGAAACCTGTCGTTGTGAATGTGTGTGATGGAACTGCATGTAACTTTGGATTTTTTATTTCAGTATATGCTTGGTCTTTTTTCCCTGTATTATTTTGTAATTTAATGAAGTCGGAACATGTTCGAACTTGATGAAAAATGAGGACAAATCTAAAGGCTGAATCTGTGTGTAAAGTAAATATTTTAGTCATTATATCGCAATAATGTTACTTTATCTTCACGAATTCTACGGACAACCTCCCGCAGTTCGTCCAGAGCAATATTTTCCTCCTGAAAATTAAAACAGGTTGAATATATATCAAATTATAGCGAAATTAATGAATGATGAACAGCCTGGTGGTTTAAAAATCAAAATTCGGTTTTTTCATCCCATTTATGTGGGATTAAAAAAATTAAAATTATTTAATTAATTAATTAAAATTAAAAAACACTTTTATTCTGGTGTTGCAGTTTAATTAACATACACGCCAGATACCGATAGTGTAGTGTAAGCTCTTTAATCTTAAAATCCTAAATATTTTTCATTACGCTCAACTTCCACTTGGTGACTTCAATTTACGTAATACATACACAAGCAAATGATGCTTCATTATTTCTGAAGTAATTAATGTCCTATGCGTAAATAAATCAATTTGATATCTTATCGATAAACGATATACGCGTATTGAACGAATAAGTTTTCTGGAAGATTTTATTTTTTATTTGTCACTTAATTTTGTTATTTGAATATATTAAGCTTCAATACATTCACTATTGTCATCATAAACGCAATCAGTAAAAACATGATATTGATAGATGTTTGCATAAAACTTAAAAAAAATCGTGAGACAAAGAACATGACTTCCTATACATATTTACAAATGTAAAGCTCATGCTACATTACCTAGAGCTTCCATGCCAGCTGCATAAACCATCGAAATTCAAGATTGGCGAACATGTAGATCGGTATTTGGATAAATTAATAGTGGATTTTACTATCTTGTTCTGTTACTGAGTTTGATAATTATTCTACTTGAATCTAACCATTACCATATCGAATGACAGAGGAAGTCACAATGTGCGCAACCTGTAACATGGTTACGAGGTTATTTCTTGATTTTTGTGACATCGTTAGATTACAAACATTTCCAAGTTTATCAGACACGGACAGAATAAAATACCATCTATTTCTAATACGAACTGGGCACTAACAGCTTTTACTTGTAAGTTAGAGGTTTTAGCTTGCTCCTAAGAGAAAACATTCTTGTAAAATTGATTTAGCTCATAGGATATTCGATAAATCGTGGGGACTTAACATTTTCATTCTTAAAAAACAGTTTAAAAAGCTGATCAATAGTATTTTATTGCTATCATCTCGTTGATCTGTATTTAACAACTAGACCAGAAGTCAAATTGAGAGAAACAAGCGCACATTTCCATTGAATAAACTAAGATAGTTGAAAGGTTATTTGTGAAATTCAAAGTTATAGCTTAAAATAAGATTTTTCATTTTGCTTTAGGTAAATATGAAAGTTACCATCAGGAAATGAGTGTCCACATTCGAACAGTTGGATTTCGAGGCCCATTCTCTCACACCACTGCATTTATTCTTCGATTTGTAACATCGTTCATGATCTGTTGCATCATCCGTTTCAGATTTTGATTGAGATTCACTGAGACAGTTTGTATTCCTGTGCTTGTACACATAATTGCGAGGTTTGATAATTTTTCTATGTCCTGTTCGAGGTGAATTTCTAATTCTTTTGTTAAACGCTTCAAACGCCAAGGAGCTTTTACGTGGTTTTACTTTTCTATTGGGCAAAATCTGCTTTTCTGACTTCTGATAGTCCTGGAAAAACAGTACTCATTAAGGATACATTTCGTTTTCATTTTTTCAGTTTCGATGAAACATTCGAGAAAAATGATACCTTTTAGTTTCACAATACTGAATTTATGTTCGATAATGTTTTTCTATTGACAGATTCATTAATTACAGTATAACATGGAAGATCTTTTAAAATTTCTTGTGACTGAACACATTCTAATTAGTTTTCTGAACGGTATCTGGCTGGCGAGTTATCCCCGGAAGCAACTAAATCATTTTCTAGGTCACAATGACAAATTAGCCCAAATGGGTGTGTCTCACATAACCATTGTGAAATGTTCCGTTACCAACGCACTATTTTTAAATGTCAGATTCTCATCCACGCATGATGTGGAACTTCTTCTATGTCATTTCATGGGTGTATTTTGTCATACGTTGTTGCTTTAATTTTGTGCTTTAGTGATGTTGGTAAATAACATGCTCCATTTACCTACAACAATTTTTCTGCAACCTTGATGTAGATTCAATGTCGTATTTTCAAGGTAATAAAATTTATTGAACATCTGATATCGTACCCTATTTGTTCCGATTGAAATGTACTCATGCAAAATTGAATGCACTCATCAAAATACTGTAGAACTAGTAAACTAAATTGCATTGCTTGGGTGATCTATTATGATGATAAATCTATTGTTCCGAGCTGATATTTCTTTATATTTTTTCGTTGATGGCCGACCTCTCTGTATATTTTGTATGTCAAGGAAGTAATCAGATACTACACATCTTCTGAAAAGTTAATTTTCATCATTCAATTGTGACTAAACGAGATTATAATCAGTGTGACCATCATTCAGTTTTGACATATATTCAGTTAGATCCTGTTCAGTTTTTTATTCGGTAAGCCCGTTATTACAAATTTGAATGACTGCAAATAAAATCATATTTTCTATTTACTTCAAACATCTTTGCATTTTCGTCCATAAAAACGTCATTTTGTAGCACTGTTTGCAATCATTTTACACCGCATTTAAATACATTATCAATCTTGTTTTTTCACATTAATCATTCATAATTTCTATTCATGCAATTGAAATGCGTATCATATAAATATGAAAGAGTTTGCGGATTTATATTTATGCACAAACGTTTCTTATGTGCTAATATTTGTAGCTGCAGACGTATTGTGTTTATTAAACAAAACTCACTCAACAAGATGTATGAGTTTATGAAGTCAGCAATCTCCAAACGTTTGTTTCAAGGATTATAAATCAGAATCTGGAATCTGGTTATGATTTAATGTAAACATCGTTCGGTTCCACAATTCTGTCAATCATGCTCAGTGATACATATGTGAGTGAGTCTAATCTTTAGCAGATTGCAGTGAAATATTTTCCGCAAGACATGACAAAACGTTTGACGTCACCTATGGCAATGTCTAGTATTAGTAAGGTCCACGAGTAATATTCACTGGTTTTTAGACTTTTATCCGTCTGCACAGTTCAAACATCAAAACACAGCCGATCCGAGATGATCTCATATAATGTAAAACAAATTCAGAAATAACATCAGTGTTTTAATGCTAATGCATACAGGTATAAAACTGATACAAATTATACACAGCGCATCACCCAATATTATCGCATTTCCAGAAACATTTCCAAAACGTGACTTCTGAAGTTAAAATTAAAGCGGATGATGGATGGATAATGCTATTGTAGGATTGCGACTGCGATATCTCATGCAATTCGCAACATTGTGATTCTAAAACTGGAATTCACTCCACAAACAGTTTTTCACAATTCTTCTCACAATTCATTATGCCTTCGCATTAATTTAACATTTGAATCTATCGAGTTATACATGTAACACTTAATCTTGTATTTCACCTTCTACAACATAGGTCACACAATTTATACAGTAATTTATATTTCCTTTTCCGTTTTAAACACCACAAACTTCCAGTACACCAAAGTGATTTTACAAACAATCACATTTTCCTGGTCAGCAACAATTTTCTACTAAACAACGAAATATGTGAAAAAGTTTTATAAACTTCAAATATTTCCATATAGAACATCAGTTTTGAACAATACACAATTTAACTAGGCACGTTATTCTTCTTGTCTTTTCTATTGTGCAATGAAAGCTTACTGCTATTCATATAAACCTGTACATAAGTTATCAAACAACACGTAGAATTCCTGAATGCAGACGAAACGAGATTTCTAGTTGCATGACAAGTCGTAAATTTCATGATATATTCTGATAACATACATTTGGTTTATATTAAATAAAGAACAACGTATAATAAGAAATTTAAATCTGAAGCATTAATATTCCTCTTTTTCTCCTGCTAACAAACAGCTTAAAATAAATGATCGGAATGAATGAAACTGAACTGTGTTTCTGAACGTGGAGTTAAGCTTTACTGCAACGACATAACGAAATTCAAGACATTGCTTACCAATTTGCTTGAATATATTTTATCAGCTTCCAGCTTATATAGCAAGGCTTTCGCCAGTTCATTTCGTTGAATCCTGCATTAATTAGAATAATATTCTGTACTTTTGAAAATCATTCTCAGACAACCCAACCAATTCCTTGATCAATTTTCCAACATTTTGCTTAACTTTTGAAAAATTTTCGAAAAAGCTAGCAATTACTCTGATTATTGTTTATGTTGTGGTATAGTGGTTTTATTTTGGAAATTAGTTCTTGGAACTCTTCGTCCATTCGGCAAACGTTACCGCAGTTGGTAACTAGTATAATAATTGAAAGGTTCAAGGTCAGAAAAAGTTTAGTATGCGTACTGGATTGATTTAAACTATTATCAAAAAAGTTTCAAACGAAGCTTAAATTTGAAAAAAAATGTAGTATTACCAGCATTTATTCCACTAAGTATTTGAATAGATCGGCGAGTTAAATTGATGACTCGTGAATGGGAGCCGTAATGACGGTAATGTGCCCTATTTTTGCGTAATGAAAGAATCTCTCGTGATATATTGAATTAGTTGAAGTGTAAAATGAAGACCACGTTCAGTGTGTTACACCACAAATTCCAGTTAAAAAATAAATAAATCTCTGCATCGAATTGCCAGTGTAATATTTCGCCAAAACTTTGTAATCATTATTTCTGTTTGGCATTTGGCCGACCCACTGTATGGAGTTGTATGACTGCATTCGTTATTTTATATGATAGATATCAGAATACTAATAATAAGAATTTACATACAAATATTTATAATAGATCGCAAAAATTTGAATAAGAAACTTGTCACAGTGTATGTTAGAATGTTATGATATGCGAGAACAATTAGAAGACGGGAATATTCGTCAACAATCGCAGGATATATTGTTAAGCAGATGGCAATAAGTACGAATATAAATATAACACTTTATTTTGGGATTTACAAGACATGCTTGGCATTATCAGTAATTGCCAAATTCTTCGTACAACTGAGGAAAAAGATAAACAATCGTGATTAAACTTTCAAGGTGAAATGTACAGCGGAAAATTTCTTTCGTTGAAATATTGAAAATGAAATTTATTTACAAAATGCTTTTTTAGAATCAAGAAGTGATCTGTTTTTAAACGAGAAGAAAACGACATAAAGAAAAAGGTCAATGAATGATCCGGAGAGAACTAAAATCAGTCAAAATCGTTTTTTCGAAAAACATTTTGTTCCCGTCGTGTTTATTCTTCGAAAGGTTTCGTTGCAAAATCTAGGCTTGAGGTAGGCGCAGACTGCTCATTTGAAATTCTGATATAATTTCTTTGAATGAAAAGGTAGAATTTTCACAAGAAGAACATGTGCTGTTCTTACGACACCTGCTTATCAACGAGTGTACTTTAAGTCGCATTTTCGAGTATTGAAACGATCAACTGTTTTAGGAGTGTGCGCAAATAACTCGTTCATCCTTACCTTTCCAACTGATCACCTTAATGTGTAACGGCGCAATTTAAGGCGCTGAAGCAAAAAAATTAGTTTTAAATTTTTTCTGGTGTTATAGGTCAATATTATTCGACAACGCGCGTTAGTCCCTTTATGATTGTAAAACGATATTCATTCAAATAATGACAGTACTTTCTCATTGTTCCGTTAATTGCGTATGCTACATTTTGCTGATTACTAACAAGTTAGATGTTGCCAAACCGGAATATTAATATCAACATGATTTTCAATAAATGTACCAAAATATGATAGTTGACCAAGTGAAAATAATTTACATGTTCTTTCAGAAGCGAGCATAAATCACACAACAAGACTAAAATTCATTCTTAATTGCACATGATTGTATCTTGCAATGACAATTGTAATAAAATTTATTGTAGTGAAGTGAATGAAAATACCGACCGACAGTTAGAAGTAAGAAACAATCCTCTCCGAATTACTTAATATTTTGTTATACATTAGTCCAATAGTGAGCATATGAACAACATTAATATTGATTGTCATGTGCACAATTACCACAAAATGTTAATGCAGAATTGGAAAGGTCCTATAGCTGAACGGTGAAAGAAATTAGATTCGTAATACCTAATCGATTCAATAAGTCATTGAAATCATAAATTATAACACAATCGAAAGAGATGGCCAATAAAAAGACGTTTTTAGTTTATTATGTACACAATTTCTTCACTGTTTCTTCATGTAAAGGAATTGTGTGACGTAACTAATATGTGTAATGTGCTGCTCTGGGTTGAACACGCCATCAAAACCTGTTAATAATAGTTCATCGGTATATTCGTTCCACGCGTTCGCTCATCAGGAACTATAGATATGCGTTCCTCGTTGTTGTCTATTATGCAGCTTACTTTGCTTGTGCACGTGGTAATATGTGCTAATCATACGTGTGCACCGTAAATGTGATCTGATTCAAGACAGTTTAATTTCATGAATATATTAAAGGGTTTTATGAAATGTCAACGTGCAGCCTCCTTCCGAGAGAAAAACAGCGTAGTGCTGAAGATGATCCCTGGACTTAATACAAGTAAATTGCTTGATCTAGCCGTTGGCAATCATTTCTATATTTTCTAGATGAACAATATTTTACTTCGGCGTAATAAAATAGTTGAATTTCAATTTTTTTGCAGAAGGTGAGTAGTTGCAGTGCTCTTTCTCAAAAATGTACTACCCCAACCAAAGTTTTTTAACGTGGTACTTCCAGCTGCATCACCTCATCGGTGTTGTGGTTGTTTTGCTTAATGCGTTGAGTTTGGGTGAGAAAATATATAAAGATCGACTAGAATTAGCTGGCTGTACGCTTCGACCTACATATCCACGTTGCACTCGATTGATATAACGTTGTTAAGCTTCGGCATTCTTAATGAGTGATCAGGTGCTGCATGTCTATGACCGCAGCGGTTAAGGTGTATCAACGACCATTCGAAAAAGCCTTCGAGTGCAAAATCAGATGACACGTTTTCGAACAATGAATAGGCTGCTCTTTCTCGCTGGTGGACAATGACGATCTAAACGTGCGGGAAAAGTACTTGAAACCTGAATTTGGTTTCTGAGGCGATGTTTCACTTGTAGCAACAGCAGAGGACACCGAAAAATTGTTTGCTCCAGAATATCCTAGATAAATCTAGCGTCTGCAAATCGGCTTTTGAATTTCGTCCCATTATGCGTATATGTTTCTAAATCAACACCGAAGATAGTGGAAACCGTTGTGAGATGCAACTTCATGAAATTCTTCCTTTTTCTTCTTCTTTATCTTATATTTTGAAACAATTTCCATAATCAAAATTTTGTTGATTATCTTTTCCGGTATTTTATATTTATGCTGTATTTGATGGGAAACATTTCTTCTGTTATTGAAAAGTTGATATTGTAAATCTTTTCTTTAAACGCATTTGGTCAATTATTCGTTTTAATTGTTCGTTTCGGCCATTGTCGGTCATTGTTGTCAAATTTGGTTGCCATTTTGGGCACTTGGAACTGGCTTGTATTTTGACACCACTTTTGTGTGTTTTGTCTTTGTTTGCTGTACGTTCCTATACAGTTGAGGTTTGTATAATTATTGTTGTTGTAATTGTTGCTAATTACAGTACCGTATAACATCCGAATTGTGGTTTTGAATTTTTCGAACTAAGAAACGGGTGGAATACGCGTTACTCACGTCACAGACGTTACAGTACTCAACTGCGTTCGTTGAAGCAGTACTCAACTTGGAATTGCAACAATTCGACTTTTGATTTCTACCGTATTTTCTCAACTGGAGAAATTACTGTGGTCAATTTGGATCGTTTCAATTGGATTTGCGTCACAACTTGATTTGACTGTTGCAGTATTTGTCTCAACCGGAGAAAATACTCGTTTTGTTTCATTGCAATCGAAGCAGTATTGAAGTTGGTCGACGCTCAGCTACGTCGTCAAAATCGGTGAACGAACCTGATCTATCATCAGGGTTAATCTGTGCGGATTGGAACGTTGAAGCTTAATCCATTTCACAAGATTTTTGCTGAATCATCGGTGACGTTCATTTAATTTGTGTTTTAAAGTCAATATTGTACATTTATGATGCCTGAACGTTTAGCAAGTTTAGTGCGTGGTTCGGTTAGGTCCCTAAAAGATAGTCGCAATGGTGCGGACGATTTTGAATCTCCATCTGTTGGTAGACATGGACTCGACTGTAACTGTGCACCTTCTAAACGGGCACTTGAATTGGAGCAAGATTTAGCGATTGCTAATGCTACAATCTTGAAATTAACTCATGGCACCTGTCATAAACGAACATCAGGTCTACCTTGTCTTGTGGCCCACTCAGTGTTAGATGAGTTATTGGAAGAGGCCCGACGATTGATTGGCCAGTCAGAAGGCTTCGCATTTCTTGCTTCGTCAATGCATAAATGTCAGGTTGCCCTCACTCTATTGGAGTGCCAGGCGGTTTTGAATGCAAGTGACACTTTGGAGTATATTGTGCATATATTACC
>JACCGJ010011996.1:0-56274 GCA_013407085.1 Atriophallophorus winterbourni
GACTAAAATAAATGCTGATGTGATGATCGAAACACTTTTTTAAGAATGAATCATTAAACACTTTCCATACTAAATTTCAATGTATCGTAACTTATAAAACACGACACGCAGCGAAACTAAAGAAACATGACGCTTTTAGGTGTATTTGCACATTTTGCATGCAAGTTTTTACTCGTTTGGTTATCTGTATTTCCTGTTTCATTTTTTACACTGTCTGCCTCCAGACATGTGCTTTATGGTGGTAATAATGATGTACGGCCATGACTAGATAGTTAATTGAGAAAGGGTAGGAACCTGCGGTGAATTCTCGGCTAGAGCAAATTACTCTAAGCAAGTAAGTTAGCAAGTGCAGAATAAAGTACAATAAGACTGAGATTGACTAAACAGATGAGTTTCTACGGAAAAGTAATGAATATAGCACAAGATAGAAGAGTACAAAGGGTATGCGGTGTCATCGCATTTGAGCTGAAATAAAATACCGAAAGCCCCGTCAAGAAACTTTTTAGACATGGCCAGCTACTCGGATAATGAGTAAGTTCATGACTATGTGCAAAATCGTATGCCGTGTCGGAAGTGAAGCGAAGATACAAAGAGGAATTACGCGACGTGCTACTTAAAAATAACCACATAAAAGAATGGCAGATGCATGATCTCTGTTTATTGAATCTAAAGCAGGGGGAAAGTTAATTATCAAAGCTAGTAAAGCTAAACGCATGATGCATCGAACAAACACTAGAGGAAAATTTAGGTTACGAATCCCATCCAATGATAGAAGGCACCTTGGGAAACTGTTGTGTGCCAGTTTAGCGCAGAACCAATATGGGGTGAAAGAATTCCTGAATTTTTCAGTTCTTGAATAAGGGACAAAGTGCTGACTTCGCGTAAATGAGGACGATTTGCAAACTATGAAGACCTCATGCAGTGGTTGTGCATTATCGGACGTCATGACTCTGACCAATCTGTCAGATTCACGGAGGTGTCGATCGACGATCATATGTCGAATTAACTCGGTAAATGCAAAGCTCAGTCTTGCGATAACCTCAATACCACTATTGATCATCAGGAAATCCTTTTCAATTAAACCGGGAGATGCATAGAAAAATGAGGAACAATGCAGTTAAAAACAAAATACCTAACTACATCAGGTGGAACAGATAGAGAACGAAGGTGTAGGGCATAGAAAGATAGCCTTCGAACCTTCAAGAACTATGCAATCACATAATCAGTCCAGTGGAGACGTAACGCCAAGATACTTGAAACAGGTGCTTCTCTGCTGAACTCGGAGCCATTAAAGGAAGCCGGGGAAGCAAAATTTGACGTTACTGACCAACCAAATGTGAAAATATTACCTCTTTAAATTTTTGAGGATTTAACGATAAGGCGAGTAAGGATGACCACTTGTCAATTGTATTGACAATTGATTCAGATGCAGGAGGGTCAGCACGTCTATGCTGGTCAATAACAATGGCAACGTCGTCAGCGTATTTGAGAGTAAGGGTTGAATAAAAACACGGAAGATCAAAAAAGCAAACAGAGAATAAGAAGGGAGAAAGAATTGCGCCCTGCAGGATACCACGAGGAGTCGGGATCGAATGGGAGACTGCCATTCACGACAGTATATTGCAGACGGTCTTTAAAGTAGGAGGCTATCCGTGAAGTATGTTCAGAGGGGCACCACAATCATAAAGATTTTAAGCAAAGAACTCCTGGCGACACTGTTGAAAGCGTTGGTATAATCAAGGAAACAAACTTGCACGCCTTTATGTTTAGAATCAAGGCAATGGGGTAGGTTGTCTGTTATCACTAAAAGTGCATCAACCGTCGAACTATATTTCCGATATGCAAACTGATGAGAATCTACTACCTGACAGCTCAAAACCATGCGTCGAAGCACAATACTTTCCATACTTTGAGTAACTGTGACGTACAAGCGATGGGGCGGTACTTCCTAGGATCGTTTTTTGGAATCGGAGTGATGAGGCAATATAGATTTCTCAATGCATATATTGAAAATAGATGAGATGCGCAAAGAAACTTCACGTGCACATTCTATCGGTAAAAGAGGGGTAAAATTGTCAGGTCCCGTAGAATTTGAGCGAGATACAGCGGAAAGAGCACATGACTTCTGATGCGCTTGTGAAAGGTCGAGTTGAAAATGAAAACGGGGGTAAAACAAAACCGGTATAGGGTACGAATAATCGTTTAAAGTATTGATATCAGGGATAAAAAGAAATTCCTTTCTGTCTTTTCCACACAATTGTTTGAACGCCTTCGATTATTGACATAGACATCTGAGAAACAATCTCTCGATCACGATTTTTAAATACCTTTTGCTTCAGTATTTGGAGTCGCTTCAAATTGGTGAAAGAAAAACTATCAGGACGGACAAAAATAGAGATACCAAGTTAAAACGTCACACTTATGAGAAACGTCAATGTCCTGGAAGGTATTGAAGTCAGCGTCATTGAGCATATTTCTAAGGTTCACATACTCTTAGTCATTTTTCTTCCGATCACGCGAGCCAGGTAATTATCTACTGTATTTCCGTAGATTTTAGGGAGAACTTTGATATGAAAATGGTCAGAATTACCGATGGGGGCAGACTTACGAGCATGAAAAATTCGTGGTGAAGTTGTAAGAGCATAAACCAGACACTCTTCAGAACGCGTCGAAAAGTGAACAACGTTCGTAAGAGACAATAGAGAAAACATAGAAACATTAGAGTGATTAAGGTCTGCAGCAAGTAAGAGCAAAAAGTTTTGATAAGGGGTAATTTCAATAAGAAGTTTATCAAAACTGCAAGAAAAGTGTCAGAATGACAGCCGGGGACGACATACACTTTTATTAAAATAAGTGTCGTGGTTTGTATTCAACTACCAAACAGAAAACTTTAGTTTTGTCCATAGTAAACATGATTTTACTGGAGGCACACCACTCTGGGGACAAAAGTTATAACTACACCACCACGATTCGCAATAAGGCAGGTCCGATCCAAACGAAACAAACATAGTGACACCGAAATGAATGGAACGATTTGAACCAAGAAGATATCTCGTCGCATTTAGGCCAAAAAGATCGCACATTCGAAGATAAGATAGAAGGTGAGGGCATAATGAAATTGCATGACGTCGACGAAGAGGGACTTGCAAACTTGCACGGTTGTAGAAACGTTTTACGAGTGACGCAGCAAAATGTTTTTAGCATGAAATTTCGATTCAACAATGTGGTATCACGTAATTCTTTTAAACTGTCGTATATATATATATATATATATTGAAAGGGCTAGTGAAATTATCCTGACTACAACAGTAAAAGTGAACTAATAAAACAGGGCAAGAAAACTTTATCGTGTTTAATTTGAATTTAGGTAGGCACATTCAAAAAATGATAGCTAACTAATATCGCAAAAGATTTTATGCATGCAAGTTACGTTAGGTTTCGTGGATCTGGATCTCAATAGATGCATCTAATTATGAAATATAGGTTTCTCTATGCAAGTGTAAAGCGCGCCATTGAGACTAGTCAGAGGAACTGCTACACGCCTTTTACATGATCTTCCTATCGATCATTTGAATTTCCTAAAAGTGTTAGTTCCAAAGGTTGTCACAACCGGAGGTGGCAGTGGGGATAAGCTCCCAGTCTATAAAATGCCCCTATATGGTGCGTCTCTCAAATAGCCTCTGAGAACCAAATCCACCTTCTGGCTTGCACGAGTGGCTCCCCGAGCTCGGCCGAACTGCTTCTACAAACAGGAGAAGGGGCAAGAGCGAGTACCGAGTGCTTCACTGCCGTGCGAACATGACACGTTAAAATCTTTAGAATATGGTGAGACCAAAAAAGCTACTAAACTTGTAGATTAGTCATGACACGCTGTGATGAAAGGCCACAGTTCGAATAAAACACGCATTCAATAAACTGTTTTGAATAAGTAGTGCGACACCTGCAAGACAGCTTCCTTGCGACTGGTGTTTTATATTTGGTCGATAGAAGCGAATTGTTTAATACTAACTGATGAGCACCCATCAATCACTATCAATGGTAAAGCAGTCAAAGACGTCACGCAATTCGTCTACCTCGGCAGCATTGTTTCAATAAGTGGTGGCACGGACGAAGACATAGTCGCCAGAATCGGCAAAGCAAGATACGCATTCATAGCTTTGAAACCCATTTGGGAGTCGAAGGTTCTATCAAAACGCACGAAACTCCGTATATTCAGAAGCAACGCCAAATCCGTGCTACTCTATGGATCGGAAACCTGGTGAGTGACAGCAAAGTCTTCTGGCCGCTTGCAATCATTCTACAATAATTGCCTTCGTCGAATTATTGGGGTAAAATGGCCAGAAACGATAAGGAACAAGACCTGTGGCAGATTGCTGCTGAGGACCCGATCGCCCAGCAGATCAGTAGAAGAAAGTGGAGATGGGTTGGGCACACCTTGCGGAAACCGTATGATGACATCAGGCGTCATGCTCTGGTATGGAACCCAATCGGGAAGAGACGGGTCGGACGCCCAAGGCTATCTTGGAAGCGCTCGTGTGAAGAGGAAATCCGCACGTGCGGACTTAACTGGAACGACATCAAACTGGCTGCTATGGACAGACCAAAGTGGAGACAAGTTGCCGAGGCCCTATGTTCCTCCAGGAACTCAAGGGATTGAGTCAAGTCAAGTCATAAAGATGTTTCGTAAAAGTACCTGAGCATATTTCGAGCGCTTCATTACTACAGTTCTGGATACGCAAATGTACAATAGCCTGTCTAGTAAGAATTCCTGATTTCTCCATTTTTGTTCAATTTTGTAATTGATGCTATAATAAGGGCATGTACTGCATGCATCCTCTTATTAATAAGCTGCACCTGTCACAGCAGCTAGGACTACAAAACGAAAAACAGTTATAGTACAATTTTGCATTGTTCGATCCGAAATAATAAATTACCATAAGGGACCCAACCCGCAGCCTTTAGCCAAAAACGTAATCCACCAGGCAGTAGGTTGACACCGAAATCGCCAGACTTCAATCCGTTGACCCTACTGACATGAAAGACTATCCTGATACCTGAATGACATCGCTCAGTATAACCCAATGGTGCAATGAGGTACTCATTAGGTTAAAGCCCAGTCTTAGCGCAACAGTAGCTTAGCTCTACAACAATAATCGCCCACCGTTCAAACATCCTGCATAAAATTATTCACGCATATTCATCGTCCTAACTCTCATACTTGTTACCCTACTAGCTGGAAAAGCTTGGGGCACCAAACGTCTCCGAAAAGTAGCAGAGAGCTGAGAGTAAGTATGAAACACTATATTCCAGTTTCTTGAAAACACGATACAGTTAACAAAATAGGTTTTCCCCATGCAGCTCTTTAACCTTAGCACACATAAATACATCGCCTACACGTTAGTTGACAATTGAGAGAAAGAAGGCACTGAGGACCAATTATCCAGATAATTTAGGGGTTTTGCCCAAAGCACTTAGAAGCAAGGTTTTCCATTTATTAGACGTGCTGCAACTAGTATTACGTGAGATCTGTTTACTTGAACAAACTTGTTTTGAAGTGCAAGTTACCTGTATCAACCCCTTATGATATCATTAAGAGCGAATCGACTGAGCCTATGGAAGCCTCTGGTGCAACGGTACCAGCCAACAGATACGGCAACCTGACAGTATCTTAGCCCACGTGCAGTCTCTGACTGTGCGGCACTTTGCCTGGATCAGGCTTGTGCTTTCATACATACATACATACAGTGATGGATAAACTATGGATTAACTTAACAGGTAAATATTGTTTTCCTCGTGGGATGAGATTGGGAATGTGGGTAATATGATCGTAATTCACAAACCGTAAGAACATTTATGACGGGTTTAAAAATTACCTACTCGAAAAATGTGTAAAAACGCGCCTAATCGTCAATGAAGTTAACTAGGTCTTGAGTACTGATTTTGGTAAACAAATGTAGCAAGTTAAATGGGATTCGACTGCGGGCTTTCCCGTTCCCTTTCGAAAGAGAACTTACAAAAGACGGTTACGACAAAACACTAAAATACAGTTATTTTTTGAAGCAAGTGAAAAAAACAATTGAAAACTTACATTTGACAATGGAATCGCGAAAACTTGAGATCCCAGATGTGATATTTGGGTTTTCTTTGAGGCGCGACTAAGATATCAAATTTAAGCAGTTACAAACCCAAAACTTTGGAAACTGACAGGATTCAAGAAGCGAACCTAATTCAACGACAATAGACAATGGTTCTTCTTTTAACTAATAGTGTGAGAAATTGAAATTGCTTACATGGTCCAATCTGATTAAATATTTGCAAAGAGCGAAGTCAGCAGGATTAGGACTCATGAGAGCCTTCAACAATATAAGTTTGACCGCATCGACACTGAAATGCTCAGGGTAAAATTGATAGCTATCAAATGCGGCTAAAGTAATACTTAACGTACAGTCGCAATAGGACAAGATTTGCTTCAAAATTATACTCATTAGCGGTGACTTGCCACTGCAAATGCTGCTCCAAAGCAGTTTTATTACAAGGATTGTAACTAGAAACTCTAGCAATTAAATGAAATACCTTTCAATTCCTTGAATTATGGGTAGAACATGCGATTTCGGATCTGCCATTCTATATTTAAATGGACAACAACCAAAGAAACCAAAGTAGTTTCAAATATACGCAATTCTATTTCAGGGTCAGATTTTAAGTTGCACATTTCTATAATTCAATAGTTTATTAGGGTATAAGAAGCTAAGAGCTTGTACAAACCGCAGGATAGATTGAGTGGTGAGTTGAAAGAGATAAAAAATATTTGAGGTTCCAAGGCTTTATAGCTGTGACTAAAATCCAATCATGCGCTAAGATTTTGTTCGACGGTATGCGGTTGAGCAATACACACGCACCAATAAATATCCCTGCAAAACTCCGATAGAAGTCTTGTATTTCTAACTAACAACCATGACGTCGAATGTTGCTCTATGTTCGCAGTTGACATATGCTCTGCAAGCGGTGTGGAACAAAATTCAAAACTTGTATGCAAGGATATGATCGCTTTGCATTCCCCTTTGTCGAAGCGTCGTTAGGTCTAGTAGTCAGGGTCGTCTATTGCACAGTGGATTTCCAAAATCATTGGAAATATTAGAAGATCGATTATTAGAACGATCTGGCAGCAGAATAGTATTTCTGGATTTTTGGAGTTCAGCCTCTGGGAGCATAGTCTAGGCGTCTATATAAGTGTTCATCATAAGAGAAAAACATACCGAAGAAAATTTTAATCGTATCATGCCAGGTAGCTGAGGGGTTTGTTTATAGACAACATTGCGTTTTACGCCATTATTCAAACTACCAAAAATCAAGAAAACTAAGTCGTTTTACTCGATGGTGTACACCAATAATTGTTCTCCGAACGTGCACGGAACTGAAAAGGAACAGACTTCTGTCAGTTGGTGAACAGAATAGGGTGACAGGCTTAGATGATCGTAAGAGTGCTATAGCTGCAGACGGCTGAATTCAGACGGCTGATTAACTCCAAATTTGTAAAGCTTTTAACTGTGTTAATCACGATTAACTCTTGTAAAGCTCCAGACACAGGGTATTGTTAATAAACTATATGAATTGATACATGAACATTTCAGCAACAGGTATATCGGATTTCATGTGAACTGTTCATTGTTGAAGTAAATAGATGTCAATTGCATCGTTTTGCGATAATCGATGGTGTACCAATCCGATTCATGTACAACATTGCCTATTTAGGAACACGAAACTACATCAAAATAGTTAAGTTTGGTGATAAAATATAAATTATGTGGCAGATAACTAGCGTCGTCGATTGCTTTTGCAAAAATGATCCAGATTCATGGCAAATCTGGTCGCCAGATAGCAAATTGCCTTTAATATTCAAAACTTCATGATCAGCACATTTACTATGATCTTCGCTTCTCTCACATATACAAGCTCGAGAAGCAGATCCTAGAGTATTCATTCATAAAAAGACTTACTTGTCTGGATTTCAGGTAGTTTGAAATAGAATACAACGCAAATTTGATAAAAAAATTTTGATAAAAAATTTGTGGAAAAGATCAAATCTTCCCAACAATTGGTCGATAATGGAACGGAACACACCGCAGGTGAGCGCTTTAATTGTTCTGTTGAGGGCTCTCGAGGTAGATTGAGGGGTTCAACGATAAAATCAAACAACCTTGTTCGTAAGGCTGAGATGCGCCTTGAACTCCTAAAACTGTCGCAGGAACGTGAAGCCATCGAAATGCGGCACAAACAAAAATTGCTTGAGACGTCACAGGAAGTTGAATTGGCTGAGATTGCTGCTTCTGCATCCGACGATGCAGATTCACAGTTGCATGATATTGATACCAATCAAAAGGTTGCAAGTTATCTTGCGCATTGTGGGCCTCAAAAGGCAGAAGTAGCTGACTACCCTCGTTCAGAGGTAGAAGATTCTCTTAGTAATAAAACGCCCGGTAGTTTACCAAGATCTGACCTTCCGAAGATAGAATTGATGTCTTTTGATGGTTCAGCTAGCACCTACTGGAAATTTTTTCGTCAGTTCGAGACCTATGTAGAGTCTAGAACTCGTGATGACGGACAGAGGTTCCAATATTTGCTAAATTATTGCCGAGGTATAGCAAAAGAAGCTATTGAAGAGTGTGTCATGCTACCACCTGAACGTGCGTATAAGCGGGCGAGATCAATCCTGAAGGACCACTTCGGACAACCGCATACAATAGCAAGGCCTGTTTGCCTCGTCAATTGTCGAGAAATTGTTTTTATTGGTGAAATGTTGAAGGATAATGACCTTTGTGTTGTCAATGGTGACCAGGAAGCTGAGTTACCTCACACTGAATTAGCTCAGTCGGATTTTGTGACTGAATTTCCCGACACTAATTCGGATGAGATAGAGAGCAAGCCTGTCTCACATGACACCAAATCAGCAAAAATGAATAGTAGGCCTGGTTCACATGACACCGAATCAGCCGAAATGGGGGCGACAGATGGTCGGCGTGACAATTCATATGAGTGGCGCCAGACGTTCGGTTGTGTACCTGATGAGCCATTTGTATTTCGAACCCCGGATATACTTATTTCATTTTGCAGATTAGAGTTGTTTAGATGGCGCAAGATGTCGTTATTTGAGGATGAAATACACAAAGCTCGTTTGGGTGGGATTGCACGCATAAGCTTCTTGTAGGGGAAAGTGGCAGAACCGGAGGACGTCGTGGGTCTTTGTCTAGCAAACGTTTTCCCTATAAAAAGCCACAGGTGTCCAGTGATGGTGATGCGATTTGGCGAGTGTGACTTGCCACTAAATAAAGTCACTTGCTCTATTCTACTGTACCTGGGGTGTCAGGCCCGGGCGCTGGTGCTTAAGGTGGAAGGCGGGTTTTCGGATCTCCTGACCCCAGAAATACCACCGGGCATTCAGTCTGCCGGTTGCATGCGAAGACGAACGTTGATTACACTGAAGCAAAAGTTTTAGGTGGGAGGCGGGTCTTCAGGTCTGTCAACTCCAGAGATACCACCAAACGTTTGACCGTCGAGTCGATGTCATGCGTATCGCAGGTACTCTGGTCAGGTAGCCAGGTAGAGGAGAGCCCCGCAGTTTAGCGTTTGTGTCACAACTTGCTTCTCAGGTTTGGAGGAATTTTGGTGGGCGGTGTATGAATCCGCGCTGATGTCTTGAAAATTCCTCTTTCGGTCAAGCTACATCAAACGAACTGGAAAAATTTGTTTCCAACCCTACACCCGTGTTTCTTATCCAGTTTTTTGCGTCATAATTTTCCCGTGATATTTTTTGTTTGTTCTTTTAATCAAAAATAACATTTAAACCAAATGTTAAATCTTTGAGAGTTTTCTTTCCCGAACATTGTTCCTTTGTTTAACTGCACTTGGGCTTTCGCACCTTTTGATTTTTCCGTTACCCGTGTTTACCGTTATTGGAAAACGGTAATTTTTGTGCTCTCATCTGAGCTGTTTGACTCCGGTTTATTGTACACTTGGGTTTGCATTGAAACCTGTATTCGATTACCGTTGAGGTTTGTTATATTTTGCTTGTTAATCGGCTTTGTCAATATAGTACAGCGTAAATTGACGTATTGTTCAGATTTTGGATGGATTCTCAAACGCTCTTCACTCCCGGTATAAGAATCTGTGGCTTGTAGCAGGCAACTAGTTTTCGTGAGAGAAACTATTCCCCAGTGACGATTTGGTCGCTACAGACATATTACCTGCCATAAGACACTTTGAGATGTTTCATTTCCAGATTATATAAAGTCACCATAGTTTTCCAATCTAACCAGGCCGGCGACTATATATCGAAATTTAACCAAGACCTGCATGCTCTTCTTCAATGGAGTATTCGAAACGGTGTTTAGTTTTCCACCAATAAATCTACTTTCATAAATTTTAAATGTATCATTCCTAACTATTCGATCGTCTTTAAATAAATAAATGAAATTTATTCTTGGAAATCCAAGGCATGTTAAACATGATCAATAATTTTCAAAAGCTTTGTACAATCAGATTACAGGGTGTACATTTGCAAAAACAATTTGTTCAAGGTCATTTGTTTCAGCGAAATTTAACGTTCAATATGTATAAAGGTAACGGTATTTAAAGTTATTTCCAGGTACGTGATCTGATATATTACGAAAACACAGCTATTGCAAAAAAAGTCTAGAATGTTTCCGGCAACACTGATGATCAATGGATAAAGTCCATCAAAGAGGCGCGAAGAATCTCTATTGTTGATGTTCCAGACTTTTACATTTTGATTATTGTAAATAGATCGATCTTCCTGACCATGAGCCGTTTTCTTGTCCGCTAGGCGAAGGTGGTTCATTCCACTAGTTTGAGGTCTGGGGGCCAGTTTCATTTTTTGTGCGGATTGAGAATTTTGCTGTGGGAAAAAAAACTCAGAGGCGAGAGAATGTTGTTTCGAACGATATGAACGGTTATTTAATATCAATAGCCAGGAATGCCATTATTATATAAATCATCAGGTAAAACATTTAAATTAAGTAGATTGCAAATTTTATCAACGGTAAGAAATGAAGCTAGATGTGATTTGAATTCATTTAAAGAGGAACTGAGTCTTATATATTTTGGAAGAAGATTCCACAGTTTAGCATATTTAGTCAAGAAGAAACTGTTCCCTACTTTAGTACGAAACCTTGGTAACTTAATAGTTTTTTCACTGTTTCTCAAGCTATATTTAGAATCATGCCGTATATGAATATTCGAACGTATTTCCATATTATCCGTTGACAGTATTTTAAAGAATAAGATGAGGTTATGCTTAAGTCTGCGAAACCATAGAGGATAGAGTTTCAGTTGTATACATCTTTCTCTATAGGAATGTTTGGTGGTTTAACCGATTATTGATTTTGAGAAAGAACGCTGTATCTTTTCTAAAACTATGCTATAGGTTTTATTTATATTAGTATATATTATGTTACAATAGTCAAAGATAGGAATGGTGAATAATTTATACATTTCTAGTTTACAATGAGGCTGAAGTATAGATCTGTGTATAGTATTCATACTTTGTCTGGCTTTAGTAATAAGGTGGCGTATCTGTTCGTTGAAAGTGAGTGATGAAGAATATCGAAATCCTAAATCACGCGTGCTGTCAATCATTTGAATTGCGTGATTGTTTAGAAGGATTGAGTTATTTTGTATCGTGCATCTTATAGGCATAAAATAAGATTTTGCTGTTGAGAACGTTAGACCAGTATTTTTTGCCCAATCTGCAAGTGCAGCTTAATCATTGTTTAGTCGAGCTATATAAGTTTGTGCTTGATTAGCTGGGAAAGTGATGACAACTTTCATGTCATCAGCGAATAAGAACAGCTTGCTATGCGAAATAACGCTATGTATGTCATTTATATATATAAGAAATAGTAAGGGGCCTAATACGCTACCTTGAATCACCCCACTGGGAATAGGTAGGCTGCGTGATCTCCGGCCATTAACTTCAACAGAGTAAGTGCGATCAGTAAGAAAAGAAGTTAACCAGGAAAGAAGATTACCTCCGATGCCATATGATTCAAGTTTCGATAATAATATCTTATGAGGAACAGTATCAAATGCTTTAGTTATGTCTAGGAAGACAACTACAACTGCCAAACCTTCCTCTATCGATGTAGTAATATAGTCAAGGTATTCAAGCTGACATGTAATGATCTTTTATTTAGGAAACCATTTTGAGCTTTAGAGAAGAAACTTGGAGATAAGTGATTTAAGATAGCTGTTTTTATTATTTTTTCAAGTAATCTAGATAGTATAGCTGTGTGGCTGATTGGGCGATAATTTGATACCGTGTGCTTAGAGCCAGATTTATGTCTGGGTGTAACGACAGAGTGTTTCCATTCTAAAGGGAAGATTCCAGATTCGATTGAAGTGTTAAATAAGTTCAGTAGAAGAAGTTTGAAATCGTCACCACCCATTCTGCAAATTGCGGGTGGAATGCCTGTTATGTCTGGCTTGAGACTGAACGTAGTTTGCTTGAAGACTTCATGAATGTCTTTCAGATGTATGCATATAGTGTTTAATACACTAGGTGATCGAAATGTTCTGGTCATATCTTTATAGACGGAAGTATTGTAAGTAGTATTAAAATATTTAAGAAATTCTTCGCAGATTGTAATAGGGTCTGTAATTCTTATTTCTGCCGAATTATAAGTTCGATCCTGAATAATAAAATCTACTTTGCTGGTTGAGTTTACGGACCGTGATTTAAATAACCTGCTGAGTGATTTTAGTTTATCACAACTGTTCAGTGCTCTATTTTCTGATGCAATCAATGTGTGGTCTAGAATGAGTTTGTGGTCACTCAATAGTTCATAGAAACGTAAACGAGCAAAGATGTCGTTATTGTTAATTGCAACTGTAGACCACTCTTTCATTTTCTTTCCCATTTTCTCGAGCCTAGTTTGTTTTATGCGTTTTGTAGAACTGCTAGCTTTATCGATTAAACTTATAATTTTCGAATGGAATGTCGAGGATATAGTTGGAAAATCATGTGAAAGAAAGAATTGAGACCAATCTTCAATCCTTATAAGTGTTGAAAGTAAGTTCCAATCTATGAAACGGTGAAGAGTCTTGACCTCATTGGTAGCTTTGCAAGTGCATGATAGGTGGAAGGATAAAATTTTAAGGTCCCCATCGAAGGGGGAAGGCAATATTAGTAAGTTGTTTGAATCAATATTTAGAGTAAAGACTAAGTCAAGAATGTTGTCCTTTCTAGTTGGTCTATCAATAAATTGTTTGTAACCTAGTAAGTCCAGCGTTTTCATAAAATTTGTATGAGAGCTAACTTTACTTCGTTCGTGCCAGTTTAAATTAGGCATGTTAAAATCACCGGCTATAAGTTTATAACGTGCATGATGTAAAGACGTTTCGATGAAAGCTTGAGTTAATGTATTCAGATTATATGAAGTTGAGCCTGGTGGGTAGTAGATGCAGCCTATTAAAAGATCTAGTATAGGTAGTTCTATCCATAATGAATCTTCAAGTTCTGTTAAATTCGAAGATGTTATACTATTAGCTTTGAATCTTGAATGCACATAAATAAGGCAACCACCACCTCGTTTCAGAGTGCGATTTCTCCTAAATACCTGGTAGTTAGGTATCATGAGTTTAGAGTCAGAGTGATCAGCACGGGTCCAGGATTCAGTTATAAGAATAATATCTACAGGTTTAGAAGATAGGTAAGATTTTAGTATATGGATTTTAGGTATAATTGATCTAGCATTTATGACCAGAAAACCAGCAATACAAAGGTCGGAAGTTGAAGGTTTTTGGGTGAGTGCATTAGAAAGTTTACTATGCTTAAAATTTAATTTATGTATTTTTGAAAAAAAGTGGTATTAGTGTTAAAGTATGGTTCATAATTGGAGCGAGAAACATAAGGATTGTAAAATAAAGTTTGGGGAGTGTAATTATTATAATAAGAGGGATAATGTGTAATAGTAGATGAATTATAATAAGGTTGAATATTACAAAAAGGTGTAGGAGGAGGTGATGAATGGTGATAGTGTTGCTTATATGATAGGGGGTTATTCATTGAGAAACGAAATGTGTTAATACGATTATTGAGACTGGGTGAACCACTTATATAATTAGTTGTCTGCATACGTTGTCGGTGAGGTGATCTGATTAGTGCCTCTCTGTAAGTAGGAAGGTTTGGTAAGAGGGGTCCCGTTTGTCTTAGTTTAGGTAAACGCTGCGGGCGTAGATGCAGATCTCAAGTTACACTCACACCTTGTTTATCATGGGCGGATGTCGAACTTTGGGAACTATTAGAGTTGATTTCTATTACAGATTCACATTGCATTTGTTCATTGGTATCTGAGGTATTGTTACTAATATTGGAGCTGATAACTTTACGTTTTTTATAGTTAAATTTCCGTTGCATGGGTGTTAAGTCCGGTTTTAGGACCACACCCGAGAACCTAGGTATACTTTCCAAAAGGTTTTTATTATCAAGTAAATACAACGCAAAACTCTTATCTGAAAATTTTATTAAAATAGGATTCCGTTGTTTAATTGTATTTTTACGAAGTCGAACTATAGTGAAACATTCAGTAGGGATGCCATATGTCGAGAATATACATTTTCCTAAATCGTTTAAAGGGTAGTTATCTGCAATATTGAAAATGATAACATTTTTTGAGCGAGATTCTTTTTGATATATTTCAGTGCTCATGGTTTCTATAAATTTATTTGCTTGAATCAATATATCGTGGTCTATACCAGTATCAGAGTTCATGAGAGATAAGAGCGGTTTTAGAGAACTATAGTTAGATTTGCATATTGCTAGTTCGTTTTTAAGTTCTGACAACTCTGATTCTAATTTTTTAGTTTATTCAGAATAATTGAAGTGTCACTGTCTAATCTGACAGTACAATTACTAGGCTTAGATAATTTACGTAGCTTAATTCGAGAAGATAATAGGGTTTTCGAGTGCATGCTTTCACCGGAAATATTTAATGGATTCAGCAGATATTATTTCAATGAAATTAAGTTAAAATATGTAACGAGAATACGTTGAATATAAGCAGAGCAAGTGTAATCAAAGAATTGGGATCACGTACCAAATTCGAGCAGCCCGCGACCTTCGAAACTAGGTACAGAGATGGACATTCACCATCTACACTGGACCTACTTTTGTCTAAAGGTCCTAAAGATGTCCAAAACCTCTCTTACGACTCACCTTTAGGGAAAAGTGACCATGTCACCATAATATTAAAGGCAATTCTCTGTTTTCATAAGCCACCAGTCAATTACAGGCGTAATCTAAATCGAGTTGACTGGAATGCTGTACGGCTTTCCGCTTTACGATGTGACTGGTTCTCTGAAACCAATGACATCGAAAGTAAATGGTCGGTTATTAGGCGCAATATTTTAAGTCTTCAAGACCTTTACTGTCCTTTCCGACCTATACGGCTAAAGAACAAGCCACCTTGGTGGACTCCTGCGGTGCGACGCAACATTATTACGCGCGACAGACACTGGCGGAGATACACAGCCTTGCCAACCTATAGAAATTGGTCGTGCTATAAGGCTTCAAGGAACAACACAGTAAAGCTACAACGGAAGCTTAAGCGATGCTACGAAACTTACCTGGCGAAGTCTGCTAAAAAGTACCCTAAGAAGTATTATAGTTATGTTCAGTCTAATGGTAAGACAAGGGAGCACATAGGTACCCTAATATTAGACAATGGCCAGAAAGCCAATTCTGACCCCGAAAAGGCAGCAGCTTTGCTGGATTATTTTCGAAGCGTACATAGAATGGATGGCGGGGATGCGATTCACTCAGTCCCAACTCTTAATACGGAAATGGGTGCCTCACTAAGCAAAGTAGTTTTTTGCACGGATGATGTCGCACGTGTCCTAAAGAATCTAGACGGAAATAAATCCGCCGGACCTGACGATGTGCATCCTAAAATTGTAAAGGAAATATCTACGGTACTAGCAGGGCCTCTATGTGAGTTATATAACGAATTGTTCTGCAAAGGCATCCTACCAGATGACTGGAAGAAAGCCATTGTCGTACCCATTCCAAAGGGAGGTTGCGCAAACATAGTTAAGAATTTCCGACCGGTAAGCTTGACTAGTGTTTTATGTAAAACCTTGGAGAGACTTATCAGGGATCGATTGTGCAGCCACCTTGTGCACAATTCATCATTTAGCACGGTTCAACATGGCTTTCTTAAAGGAAGGTCGTGTCTCTCAAATCTTTTATGCTTTTTAGATCGAGTTTCTAAGACACTGGATGAAGGCGGACGGGTAGAGGTCTTTTACTTAGACTTTAGTAAGGCGTTCGACTCGGTTAGTTACAGGTTCCTAGGGATGAAGCTCTCGGCCAAAGGCATATCTGGTAAGCTTCACGACTGGATAACCAGTTTTCTTCGTGATAGATCCTTCCAGGTCCGTGTCGGCGATACTACCTCTGTATTCGCAACAGTTACCAGTGGGGTACCACAAGGTTCAGTATTAGGCCCAATACTTTTTCTGATCTTCATCGATGATCTCGCATCGCAGTTGTCATGTCCCTGCTACATGTTTGCTGATGATGTTAAATTCACCGGATCCAGTGATCACGGTGATTTGTTGAGAGATATTGAAAAGGTCATTAAATGGTCGCAGGATTGGGATCTTCCTCTGAACTATAGTAAATGTCATCTGTTGTCTGCAGCAGTCGACAGAATTACAGTAACTGCGAATAACGGTAGGATCGATTTTCAATCTATTCAGAGGATTAAGGATTTGGGTATAGTCGTAACAGCGGACTTCAAATGGGCTGCGCAGTGTGCCACCGCTGCACAACGAGCTAGAGGAGAACTCTTTAGGCTTAAATCCGTTCTGACATGTAGAACGCCGGAAGTGTTTATCCCTTTAGATACGGCGATTGTCAGGCCGCATTTAGAATACTGCGTGCAAGCCTGGAGCCCCTTCTTTCAAAAGGACATATTACTATTAGAAAGAGTCCAACGACTGGCTACCAAAATGGTTGAAGGTATGTTTGAGAAACCCTACGAAGAACGTCTAATTTATTTAGGTCTCTTCTCCCTTCGGCGTCGGCGTCTACGGGGTGACCTCATAGAAACTTTCAAAATCCTGAAAGGCTTAGGCGACGAGGGCTGTCAAATCCTGTTCTCTCGAGCGATCAACCCCTTCAACTAGAGGACATACATTGAAGCTCGCGAAAAACCACAGCCGTCTGAATCTTAGGCAACACTTTTTCAGTGAAAGAGTGGTAAGCTTCTGGAACAAGCTGCCTGAGGAACTAATAGCTTGCACATCAATAGGTGGATTCAAAAGGGGTTTAGATGCCTTGTGGCTTGGGCTTTTCCCAGACTTTTTCCCGTGAATATGCAGGTTGTCTGTTGTCAGAATTGTCCATTTTTTGTTCATTTTGAAATTATATGGTCTTGACCACAATTTAAAAAAACAAACAAAAAAAATCCTGTTATATAATGCCTCGTTTTAAATGTCATGTTTTAAATGTACGCACCAATTTTCCATAGCTAACCTCTCACCGGCTTGGTGAAGAGAAACCCTTTCCGTTTTTCTCAGTCGCAGCTACAAATTCTGGGACCAGAGGACGGCTTGGAAAACATCGGACGTACCTTCGCATACGACGAGAATACCAGAGGAAAATGAACCAACTTTGGCAGTGGTGGGCGCTCCTTTGAAGCTTTCCACAGACGGAAATTCTGGACGCTCGATTGGCTTATCCCTTGGCGGCGCGATCGTTGAGGATATCCAAATCACAATGAGAAAAAACGCTTTGGCAGTGGTGGTTGCTTCTCTGCAGCTTTTCACCGAAAGAAATTCTGGACGCTTCCTAAAGAAGTTGTTTGTTCTACTTCGGTAGGGGGTTTCAAGAATAGACTTGACTTTGTGTGGCCTTCATTATTTCCTGATTTTTATCCGTAAGGGAATAGTTGGTATGATCCTCATGTTGTCTTTGGAACGCACTAATGCTTCTCCTCACCTATTGGTGAGGGGAGTTTTTCTGTTGCATTCCAGATTACTCTCATACCAGAAGATATTTGTGAAAATATTGTTGAAGTGGTGGACGCTCTTCTGTGGCATACCACCGAAAGAAATCTGGACGCTCGATTGGCTCGTTAGCCACATACAGTCCTGTGCAAACTGAACTGAACTGAACTGAACTGAACTGAACTGAACTTGAACTGACCTTGAGCGTTTGCACACTTTTAATTGTAAACTGAATCAATAATGTCTTATGAATAATAGATCTTAGGATTGTAGTTCAAATGGTGTCACTTTATAGTATAATGTTGCTCGCATCTCTTGTCATTTTAAACCACAATCGTAGTCGAGTGTTTTCTACGCTTTGTGTCGTTACATTCAATCGCGCAAGGCCGCAGTTTTCAATACACGTGCTGCCAAACTCTTTTTCGAAACGAGACTCGCTCAAGAGGCCAATACTCATCCGAAACTATACTACAGCTACGTTTAGTCTAAAGGCTCAGCACGAATAGTTGTATGTATCTCGATAAGAGATGAAGGCTCTGCGCGGTACGTTCAACTTGGTTGTATTTTCCACGCTCTGCTAAAAATTATTACGCATTTTCGCTATTCTGTGAAATTACTGTAAAATAGATTAACTATTTTACTACCTTTTAAAAAGCAAATAGTCTATTATATTTCGTGCTGATTAATTACGCTTGTGATTAGATCAGTCTATAATCTTGCTGGTACATTATCGTTTCTTATATCTCTCGCCGTACGATGAGTACAGTTAATGCTTGCCTCAACGGCAATTGCTGCAAAAAAGTGGCCAGGGGCATTGAGTGCACAGCGCGCAAGCGTTGGGCTCACCCTAGCTGCTCTGGCATACATAAATCTCACTATGGGATTTATGCAAAGTACAGCTGGTTACAGTGGTATTGCAGCTCCTGCCATAAGGCTGCCAGTGACGCTGCTTTTGTTATTGCAAAGCCTCAAAATAGTAAAATTCCGCCTAGCACATCTAACATCGTACCCACTCAAACCTATGTTTTGAGCGCAAACATGAGCTCGGGGACAACTGCAGTCAAGGCGGAAGTTGACACAGTTAACCAGTTACACCATCCTCCCAAGGAGGCCAATGTACGGAGAACTTTAAAAAAACGTGCAAATAAAAAATCTAGATTAGCTGCAGCCGAGGGGATTGTCGAACAGGTTAGCCAGGTAACCCGTCCACCCAGGCAAGCTGCCACTCCCAAGGTGGCCAATGTAGCTGGCACCTCCAAGAAGCGTACTAAGGCCAGTAAGGTTAGTACACGAAAACGGCAACATTCAATTGATGCCGGTTCGCCTATGCTGGAGCAAATTATTCAGGAATTAAATGGTTTGCGTCAGCAAATCGAATCACTGCACAGCAATTCCTCTGCTCCGAAATCTAGAACTAGAAATGTACTAGTTTTTAATCGAGCGGAACCTTATATTAAGGAATCTAAGTCTCGCAGAGATCTTGATCGTAGGTGTATAAACGATCTTCTCCGAATGGTGGATATGAAGCCTTCTACTTCCACAGTGCGAATCCACCGAGTAGGAAGATGGAGGATGGGTAACTGCCCTCGACCAATCCTGGTTGAATTTAATTATCAGGCGGATCGGGATGCATTCCTGGCTAGGGCTGAGTATATCGCAAACTCAACGCTAAATAAACTTCAGGTGAAGCCCGACAACCCTCCGTCCCGGATTCGGAAAAATGATTCTGATTCCAATAGGAGAAACTTAGCAATGAGAACATCGGTCATTCTTAACCCGGATGCAGCGCAAAACGCTATTCAGTCGCAGACGGGCATACTGAACAGCACTTTGCCACTAGTCTTGTTGTCCGGCCCAGATGACGTTGATTGTCTTAGCGCAATCGACGATGGCACCCGAGACGATGACTCCAGTAGTTGCTTCTCTTCTATGGATGTGGTCTCAATTGTCAGGCAACGCTTCGTTACGTTAACGCAAGAGGCTGCCGAAACTGATGCTCCTGCTCTAAGTAGCACGCCAAAAAACGTGCAGCTCCCTCGGGTGCTTCGACCGAGGGCCAAACAGGACTAGTTTAAGAAGCACGAATAACCAGTGCCCAAGTATTGTATGCAAATGTATGCAGCATCAGGAATAAGTGGGCTAAACTTTCTCTCTGCGTGGCTCAGTTACACCCAAGGGTTATTGCGCTTTCTGAGACCTGGCTGTCTCCGATTGATGAGGTGCCGGTAAACATCAGTGAACAGTATCTCGTCATAAGATGCGATTTGCCGGGCGATAGGAGAGGCGGTGGCGTTGCACTGCTCTTGGAGTATGGTTTGCACAACATGGGTACAGGGATATCTCTAGCCATTGAAAACGTCCAAGTTGTTACGAGTATCCCGACTTGCTACAAGTCATCGCTCGCAATTGCTTGTGTCTACGTCACTCCCAGTGCATCCATACAGGAGTTTACACAGCTTATTGAGACACTCGACGGTTTGTTTCACTCAGCTCACAGTGTACTTATCTTGGGTGATTTCAACCTCCCAGACATAGATTGGCCTGTCCCCACTGGTCTAGTCACCCAGCAATCTGACCCCTTTCTCGAATGGCTCCATAATCATGCGCTGCACCAGCATGTCAATGATCCTACAAGGTTTCGCCATGGATGCACTCCATCCACTCTTGACTTGGTATTGTCGTCCCAGCTAGAAGCCATTAGTCATTTAACCCTTTCAGGACGGATGTAACCTTTTGGTTACATGAACTTCGCAAATCATTTTAAGCTAATTCTAACTGAATTTTCCGAATTTTTTTCGCACGGCGGCATACAGAATTTTGTCAACTGCAGGGTGGTTTTCTTCTTTGTTCGCAATCATCATTGACTTGTCCACAGTGAAAGAGAAAGTATGTGCTGGTACGGGTTTCGAACGTATCCTCACAATTCGCAGTTTTGTGAGCCGAATAAAAATCGTGTGAAAGTCTCAGTTATTATAAATTTTGTTCCAGTATAAACTTAGTCATGCCTACAAAGACATTATGTAAAAAAATTGGAATAAATCAGAAAATCTTCGAAATGCGTTGCGTTTAAATAGATGTAACCTTTATGTTACATCCGGCAGAAGTCACCAAAATCGTACAGGCCTGTTGGAAGTGTCTCACGACCGTGTAGCGCTGATTGTTTCCATGGCAGATCGCACGATCGATAACTGCGGACACTTACTCATACGCCCACGACCCAGATCTCCTCTGATAGGCATCCATGGTGACCTAACTGATATATTCAAAGGTCCTAGTTATCGAACTTACTGGAAAAAAGGCTTAAGCCTCAAAGCAGTTTCGAGTAATATGAGTCGAGACAGATATGAGGAGATAAAGCGCTATCTTCACTTTAATGATAACATTTTGCAGAAGGAAGATGGCAACAAAGATGACAAACTATTCAAAATTCGACCAATTATGGATTCCATCAAATCGAACTGTCAGAAACTTCCACAAGAAGAACATCAAGCCGTGGATGAACAAATCATTCTACCAAAGCGCATATATCCTTAAAACAATACAATCCAAGAAAGCCACATAAATGGGGGTACAAAGTCATATCTAGAGCAGGATCGAGTGGCCTTATTTATGACTTCGAGATTTATACGGGGAAGGATCGGAAGAAGGAAGATGTCGAAGTTGGAGTGTCATCAACCTACGCACTTCGGCTTGCTGAAGGTATACCCCAGCACAAGAACTACAAGTTATTTTATGATAACTGGTTCTCTTCATTGGGCTTATCAAGGAAGCTACAGGAATCTGGTATTCTCAATGTGTCTACCGTCAGGGTGAACAGGCTGAAAAGATGTATACTGAAGAATGATAAACTGCTACAAAAAGATGGGAGAGGAAGTTACGACTTTAGAGTTGAAATCAATATTAATATAATAGCTGTGAAGTGGTTTGACAACAAACCAATTCACCTACTTTCTTCATATGCGGGAATAGAACCGGCTGATACAGTGATGAGATGGGATCGAAAACAGAAGTCATATGTAGAAGTTGGTAGACCTTTCGTTGTAAAAGAATATAACAAATTCATGGGGGGAGTCGATTTGTGCAATATGTTGATCGAACTTTATCGTACCGATTTCAAGTCGAAGAAATGGTACATGAGGATTTTTTTCTGTGTAAAAGGATTGACTTAAGTAAGGTGTCAAAATGCGATGTAGCTCTGTGTCTGACCTACGACAAAACATGTTATAGAGGCTATCACAGAAAAGTACAATGCAGTACCATAAGGAAATGACGCCTGAAAACTGATGACTTCTGCCGGATGTAACCAATTGGTTACATTTTGTTATTTTCTCAATTATGTGAATATCACAAACTTTTTATATTATTTGTGTTATTTCACCCCTGGGCAACTCGTTCCCGAAGAAAAAATATTTTATTTCGGGTTAGAAAATAATTCAGGCATGAAAGGGTTAAAGTACCTACCACAGCTCGGCAAAAGTGATCACGTAATGATAAGCTTCGAAGCGATATTGCGTTTTGGCAAACCTTTCTCTCGTCCTATACGCAATTTTAGGCGTGTAGACTGGGGTTTACTCTTGCAGACTTCAAAATCTTCCCTTCAGTTATCTAGCGATTCAAATGTAAATAAAAACTGGGATAGAATTTCTAAGTATCTAAACGAGTTACAAGACAAGCACGCTCCGCTGCAGTGTGTGAGAAGGCATCGAAGGCCACCCTGGTGGTCTCCTCGAGTCCGTAGGTCTACCCGTAAACGGGATCGTCTATGGCGGCAATATAAGCTATCCCTTACTTCTGGTTCTTGGGCCCGCTACAAAACCGCTCGGAATGCCTGTGTTAAATTACAACGTGTGCTCAAACAGCATTTTGAGTTATCTCTAGCTAGGGATGCTAAATCCAACCCGAAAAGGTTTTATAGCTACGCACAGTCAAAAGGAAAAACTAGGGAAAACATAGGGGATTTGATACTGGAGGACGGAAAGTTGCCGATACCGACCTGTCTAAGGCGACTGCCTTCTCAGGGTTTTTCAGTAGCGTTCAACGACGGGATAATTCTTCAAACGCACCGTCAGGTCTGCTTAACCTGACACCTGGTGTCCATGTATTAGATGAGTTGTCCTCAATGAGGCTGAGGTGTTTGACGCACTTATCCATGTTCGGGTCAACAAATCTGAGGGACCGGACGGCATCTACTCAATTATGCTTAAGAATCTTGCCTCAGTGCTTGCCGAACCGTTTTGCCAGCTCTTTAATTCATGCCTGCAACTAGGAGTTGTTCCCAGTAAGTGGAGGGAAGCCATAGTCGTGCCAATACACAAAGGGTGGTTGCAGGTCAACTGTTGGTAACTATAGACCGGTCAGCCTGACCAGCACCGTCTCGAAAGTAATGGAAAAACTGCTGCGTGATAAAATCTGTCAGCATCTTTGTCGGCATTCTCTGTTGAGTGTAACTCAGCATGGATTTCTTAAGGGTAGATCCTGTCTGACTAACCTCCTAAGCTTTATCAACACTGCTACTAAAAGGATGGATGAAGGGAAGCCTGTCGAAGCCCTCTACCTAGACTTCAGCAAGGCTTTCGATTCCGTAAATCACCGCCTTTTAGAGATTAAGCTAGCAGCCAAAGGCATACGGGGTTGTCTACTTGCTTGGATAAAGGCCTTCCTTACAGGTAGGACATTCCGAGTGAGAGTAGGATGTACGCTGTCGAATCAAACCGACGTGATCAGTGGTGTACTCCAAGGTTCGGTACTTGACCCTCTTCTATTCCTGATTTTCATCGATGACTTGTCCTCTGAATTGAAGTGCCCATGCTTCATTTCCGCGGATGATGTGAAATTCATCGGATCAACGAATGAAGATACCTTAATGCACGACCTTGAGCGGGTCATAAACTGGTCATACCAGTGGGATCTCCCACTGAACCTAAATAAGAGCCAACTCTTGTCAACACTGGTTGATAAGATTTCGGTCCAGGTGGCGGGGAATTCCCTCAGTGTTAACGCCACACAGTGTGTTAAGGATTTGGGTGTACTGGTTAGGGCTGACTTCAAATGGGAGGACCAATGTGCCGCTGCGGCTCAGCGTGCACGCAAGGTACTTTTTCGGCTGAAATCAGTGCTATCGAGCAGAAGACCCGATGTATTCCTGCCACTGTACAAGGCATTAGTTCGGCCGCATCTTGAATACTGTGTTCAGGCGTGGTGTCCTCACTACAAAAAGGACATCCTTCGACTTGAAAGTGTACAGCGCCTCGCAACTCGCATGATTGAAGGTCAGCGAGGGAAACCGTACGCTGTGCGCCTAATGTCTCTCGATCTTTTCTCCCTTAGGCGCCGTCGTTTAAGAGGTGACTTAATAGAAACCTTCAAGATCTTGAAGGGTTTGAGTGGCGTGCAAATGAACGACTTCTTTACCTTAAGTCCCGAGCTGGGCACCCGGGGCCACTCACTTAAAATTGCTAAGAAACGATGTCGGCTAGACTCCAGGAAACACTTTTTCAGCCTTAGGGTTGTTAACTTCTGGAACATTCTTCCAGAAGAACTTATATCCTGCAGTACCGTGTCTAGTTTTAAGCAGGGGTTGGACCGCAACTGGGGTAAGTTGTTTCCTGAATACTCTCCTTAATTGCTTTACAAGCTTAGGTTTTTCATCTTTTAGCGTTATCCCGTAAATAAAATGAGGGCTAGAGTTCTCTGTGTTTTTATTTTCATTATACACAATGCTACTTCAGCTGACCTCTCACCGTGCTGGTGAAGAGAAACTGCTTTTTCTTTTTCCAGCATCGGCTATAACGCGGTGCTTCCTAAGTTCAACCCGGATAATCTCTTGGCTTCGCGATCGGGGAAGATTTCAAATAGACAAAGAATTTACGTTTTGGCAGTGGTGGGTGCTTCTCTGCAGCTTTTCACCGAAAGAAATTCTGGACGCTCGATTGGCTTGTTAGCCACATACTGTCCTGTGCAAACTGAACTGAACTGAACTGAAATCATTGCAACAATAGTATCAGTATCACGGTGATAGTCGGCCAAGTCGAAACGAGTGCCCAGATTCAGTTGGAACTGTGCTTGAAAACACTTGCCACCACCAAGGTTAATTCATAGTTAGCACAGGCGTGTTTACCTGTGAATGGGAGGGGTCTCATCACCGAAAGGTGAGAATTAATGCACGTTGCATGTCCCATCGAATGGAAAAACGATGGGCAGCAATTAATTTCATCAAAAAGGAAAAATGGAAAACAAACGATTTTTGTATGTTTCAACAAAAGTTTCACAATGTTTTTGCTGTTTGTGACAGTAAATAGCGTGAGATTTTAATCCTAAGGGCATTGCTCCGGAGGTCATTGCCTACTTCGGTGTAGGCAACCGGGTAGTATCATTACTACGTTCAACGATGCCGATGACAACGCTTTGTACCCCCTTCTCGCTTTGTACATCTCATTGTTTATGTTGAACGGCACTATATCTGTATCAGATTGTGCAAATATAATAATAATATAATTGCTCCGGAAGGAGCATTCAATAGTCAATAGTTCATTACGGTATAAAAGCGGGGAGCTTGTACAAACCTCAGGGTGGATTGTGCCGTGGGTCGAAAAGAAAAGAAAAGTAAAATGTTCGAGTTTCCAAGGCCTTATAGTGGGCCACATTTGCGTTAGCCTGCACCACCAGTGGATTTTTGAGGCATTTTGACAGGTAGGGCGTCAAACCGGGACACCGCTACCCACCACATCCTCCGGAACAGGGTCAGCTGAGACTGCGTGCGCTTGGACTTCCGATACTGGGATATTGGGTCTGAAGAAGTTTCAGTAGTTCAGCAAAGTGGTCGAAGGGAAATGTGATCCATATTTGCTGGGACGGGAAACGCTGTGGAAAGAGAGAAAGATATGGTGCAGTATCACAAAGAATATAAGCGTAAAAAAGCCCTCGTGGTTGAGGTAGTTAGCATAGCACACAAAGTCAAAAGTTAAAACTATATGGTCGCTTTTGCCTAACGGAGTTTCACTCGAGATTTCCTCAATCATCAACTCCCTATTCGTCAGTAAGAGGTCCAATAGAGAAGGCGTGTCAGTTCCACGAAAACGTGTCGGTTCAGTCACGTGATTGTACTAAGGGTGACTTCCTATCAGTTCATGCAGCTCCCAAGCAAAAGTATCGCGGAAGGGTTCAACAGTCAAACTGGGTGAATTGAAATCTCCCATCAACAAGACGTGATCATGTTGCATTGATAAGGCAAATCGCAAGGCGTGTAATAGGTTGACATCAGCAACAGGCTGAGCATTTGGTGGGCGGTAGATCACAGCCAGTAGAGCAAAGTCACTGTTTCTGAGCTGCAAGCGGCACCACGTATCGTATGAAAGCACAAGCCTGATACAGGCACAGTGCCGCACAGTCACAGACTGCACGTGGGCTAAGATACTGTCAGGTTGCCCAGTCCTAGACAGATATGAGGAAGAAAAAAGAACAGGAAATGGTAGTGGGACTCCAGCCTGTTTCGGCATGCAGCTCACTACCTCTGGCCAATCGATTTAGCACGGTGTTAGCCACACAGCACAAAGTACTGCACGATTGCACATCCGAGCGGCACCACAGTGAATCTATGGTTTGCAGACGAATGTGAGATAGTGGCTCACAGTGGAGTGATGAGTTATGGTACAAAAGAACTCCACCACCCTTAGTGGGACGATCTTTCCGAATGACAATCATACCAGGAAGTGAAATTTCGGCGTCTGCAACGGAAGATGATAACCAAGTCTCAGTCACAGCTATCACGTCGAAGCGTTGAGCAGCGTGTCGAAGACGAAGTTCAGGAAGTTTACTGAGTAGGCCTTGGGCGTTCGCATAGAAACACTTGAGGCTCTCGCGCGATAGGGCGGAGTCTGCAAAGTTGTTTTGGGTGTCCATTACGCCGATCCTAATAGGACCGACTGGCTTAAGTTTTTTGAGGCATCAACACTTATCGGCAGAATCACTCTGAAGCTTGTCGATTCGCTTTTTATCGAGGGCAGAACGGAGGCGAATCTCGGAAGGTGCAAAACGTTTGTATCGGTACCAACTCTGTAACGCATCATTCACCATGGATTCTGATTGAAAAGTTACTTTGAGTATGCGGGGCCCAGAGCCCTTGTAACTGGGGGAAACAGGTAAACGTTTCAAACCAATCGTCAGTGTCAGTGATTTTACTTTGTTGTTGTATGAAACGCCACTGCTCGCAGTCGTGTGTAGTGTTTTTATTGGCATCATCGTCATTTAGTTCTGGAACGCCATGAATAAAAACGCTTTTCTTGTCATTCTCCAACTTCCAGTTGAAGCTCGTTTCCTTCTTGGCTTGTTGCTCAACCCATGATACGTCCGGAAATATGCGGATGGGTGAATTGCTGTTGCGCAAAGTGTATGCAGAGAGTAAGACGGATTCAACATCCTCCAAGGATGTTAGGGTGATGCGCAATAGTCTAGGCTCGCCAATATGTAATGATTTATGATGCCTGGACAGACGTACAATGTTCCCGGCCTCTGCAGAAACCTTCATTGAGTCACATATTGTCTGCCACTGTTGTGCATCTTGCACCTGGCGAGTTTTGAAACAAGGCGAATTTGCCTCTGGCACATTGGTGCATATCACGGTTAGCGCCTCATTGCAACGGGAGCTTGCTGCGGTGGCCACTTTCTTCACTGCTGTGAACTTGGCACGAGTGTTGTCTTTTGCAATCCCCGGAATCGTATGTACGGGTGTGAACGTCGAACCAGGGGAGATCGCCGCAGAAGCAGCAGTTGTAGCAAATGTCGAAATAGGTGAGCTTACTTGTTCTACACCGTTAGAAACTGCTGGAGTATTGCATGGAGACGCAGAAGAGAACTTGGCTTCAAGAAGATCCAAGCGCTTTTTTGTGTTTCGAAGGACTGCTTATATTCATTGATCAGGTTGATCATATAACGTATAAGCGGTGATTCTAGACACTTCGCACAAAACCATAGTTTCTTTTCATTAAATAAATGTTCCTTGAGCTCCTTCTTCGATAACCCAGAACATTGAGGATGGTACCACGTTGAACAATTGCTGCATTCTATGCCATCTTTTACGGCACTGGTTTTTACCACAGGTAAACTTATTCCCGTCAGTTTCATCGATGTTCATTTTGGTTGATTTTGTCCCTTTAGAAGATCGAGTGATGTCACTACGACGATTCATAAGTGGATAGTTTAACGAAAAACTAGAAAATTATCACGCGTTCGTCCAGCCCATGTTTGACCACGTTTACTGAAGCTGCCGAAACAAGTTTTGTGGGGAGTGAGTTCCATGCGTTCACTACATGGATGCTAAAGAAGTGCGTTCTGGATTCCAGCCAGGTGTTCTGTTTACTTAGCTTGAGGCTCTGCCCTCGTGTACCAACCAGAATTCGAGACAACGTAATCCTTTGACAACTTTATTGTTTTCTATAAGATGCCCCTAAACTGTCTTTTCTTGAGAGAGAGAGTCCTAATTTTAGGACTTTTCTCGTTTAGAAACCTTTAAAATTGATAAAGGACTCAGTTGTCCCAAATTCAATGACTTCTTTCGGTTCTCTCCTCTGGTTGGTACACGAGGGCACCGCCTCAAGCGAAGTAAACAGCACACTAAGCTGGAATGAACGTGTTTCAAATTAAGTGCTTGAGAAGGATTCTACGGATTTTTTGGCCACACACCATTTCGAATGGAGAGCTCCTGCGAAAAACTGGTCTGGAGGTGGTATCTACCATAGTCAAAAGACGACGGTGGAGATAGTTCGGTCATGTCTGCAGGATGGATCCTATTTCGCATACGAAGGTAGCCATTCACTGGCTTCCACAAGGCAAACGAAAAAGAGGACGGCCCAAGGAAACTTGGTGCAGAACGTTGGAACGCGAACTACACGCACAAGGATTCACGCTGCGGACGGCAACGGAAGCAGCGGCAGACCGGAACCACTGGCGTGGGGTTGTCTTCGCCACATGTGCCACCCGGCACGGAGAGTGAGTGAGTACTGAACGCGTGGCAGCTTCAGTAAATGCGTTCAAACATGGGCTGGACGAACGGTGGCAGGTGCTCTTTCCGGAGCACTAACCGTAGGATTAAAATCTCTCCTTATTTAATGTCAAGAAACAGCAAAAATACTGTGAAAATCTCGTTAAGCACAAAAAGCGTTTCTTTTCAATTTTTTTCTTTTTGATGAAATTAACTGCTGCCCTCGTCTTTTCATTCGATGGGACATGCATTAGCTCTCACCTTTCGGTGATGAGACCTCTGCCATATTCCGTTCACAGGTACACGCGTGTGCTCCCTACGAATCAATCCTGGTAGTGGCGGGTGTTTTCGAGCACAGCTCCGAAAGAATCTGGGCACTCTTTTCTACTTGACCGACTGTCACCCTGTGATACCGATACTGAGTGGTAAGCATTCCTAAGTAAACGGCATGAGGGCCTGAATGCTTCCACGGTGGTAGACGTGTTCAAAAACGGTTTGGATGCCTCGTGGCTTGAGCTCATTCCAGAATTCCTACTGAATTGCAGCTAGCATATCACAATTTATCCACTGTTGATGTACTGAAATTTCGATGGACCTCTACGTGCAGCTAAAATTCACCAAGTGCAAAGGATTTACGTGCTTCTGTTCAAAGTGCGATGGTACTGAGTTGTGGAAACCGATAGCTTTGCCTAGCGGTCTTTTAATGGTGAGAAACAAGTCACAGGCAACGGTCGCATCTGTATCTTTCTGATAACCGTCAGTAGTTTTAGCTTAAGATGCACCGCTCCTCAGATCATAGGGTCGGACTCGTTGTTGTTGATGGATAAGCTGATTGATACTCTCGTTAGATTCTGGGTTACCTGGAGTTTCAGAAGGCGCATTGTTCGTCTGTTCTTCCTGAACATTGGCATTTAGAATCATCGTATCTTGTTGCTCTCCAATGGGTGCGAGCTGACGAAGCCATACCAACTCTTCTTGACCGTTAAGAAGACGTACCCTTGCATTAGTTGGATTGCAGTCAATCAGTTCCACCTCTTCTACTAATGGCTCGTATTTACCATGTCGTAGATTATTGCGCATTAACACTCGGCTTGCTTGTATTGGCCAACTGGAAAGGGATATGCCGGTTGTCGCTTTTCGGTTGTGTTGAAACATTCTCTCATGTAGTGTAGAATTCGTACTTGTACACAATAATGACCTGATACAATTGAGGGCGTTCGGTAGTACGGCTTCTCAATGTTTCACTTCCAAATCAGCGACAAAAGTATAGTTTTTCACTAGGTAGCATTCAAGCGTTCAACTTGACCGTTAGACTGCAGATTATACGTGGTAAATTTGTTGGTTGCTACACCTTTGTAGTGGAGAAAATCACAAAGTTCGTTCGACATGAATGAAATCCCTCGATCAGAATGAGCATAGGATGGCATCCTAAAGGTAGAGAACAAATCAGTCAGACATCGAATGACGGTTGCCAATGTTGCATCCGCGCTGGCATACGCAAAGGAAAACCGGGAAAATTGATCGATGTTCGTAAGTAAAAACAGATTCCGATTGGCAGATGGTAGAGGTCCCTTGATATCAATACTCGGGCACTCGAACGGTTGTGTAGCCTTGACCAGGACAGCGTGTGGATGCTTGAAAAGTTTGACTTCAGCACAAATTCAGCAAGAGCTATTCATTTGTTTTATATCGTCACCAAAATAAGGTAAATTAAGTGAACGGGCGAAGTGAACCACGCGATTGACACCGGGATGGCGAAGTGAATCATGAAGTTTCTTTAGATTCGTGCCGTCGTTGACTGTTGCGAAAAATCCACGTGAAAACGAATCAGTGACATGGTTTTGTTTTCCCGGTCTGTAGACAACGTCGTAACTAAAACAAGCAAGTTCAACTGGCCAGCGGTCGATTTTCTAATTTTTATTTCGCCTTTGCTGGTATTCCCGAACATGAAAGCGACAAACCTCTGATCAGTCACAAGTTTAAAATGATTCCCAATTAGGTATTGTCTCGATTTTTACAGCTTCTTTTATTGCGTATGCTTCTTTTACAGCATAGGGATGGCGACGTTCTCATGGGATCAGTGATCGTGAGTAGAAAGCAACTTGCCTACCTCTCTGGTTGAGCGTGGCTGTTATGTATATATCAGATGCATCAGTGTTTCGCCAACTTCGGGTGTGATTATAACTGCTTTCTCCAGCTTGACTTAACATTTAAGAACGTCTGTTGTACATCGTTTGGAATTGGAAAAATTCGATTCAATTACAATTTTTTATCAGAAAAGTGACTGATCCGTTGGCAATACTAAGCAAACATACCAACGATGCGTTCTTGTGTTTTGAGATTATGAGGCGCGGGTATTTCACGAAGGGGTCGGAGCCGCTCGATATCAGGTTTTATGGACCCTTTTGATACATGGTAGCCCAAAAGGTTAACCTTCGTTGCTTGGAAAATGTCGACTTTTGACCTGAGAATGATATCACAACTCCTTCATGGAGAGCTAGAAAGTCGTGTCCAAGTAGCACGTCATAACATAGATTGGGTAATATCGAAAGCTTGACGTTAGGGTAGTGAGTACCTTTATGAATGATCGAAACAAAACAGTGTCCATCGGAAGTGCTGGTTAGGCACGTAGCAGTCATTGTGATTTGTGTTCCAGACATTTTAATGGGCCACTTATGCTTCTGAACAATGTGTCTAGTGATATAACTTTTGGAGTGCGTGCAGTGTAACTTTATAAACAGAGAGTTGTGTGAATGCTTTAGATAATGACTGTGGCGCTACAGCAATAGTGGCAGCCGGTTTCTGTCGGAAAGATTGACACACGCTGGAAGTGATCTTCCCACACGTTCCGCATAGAACATCTCTTGCTGGAAATTTAGTGCGAGGATGTCGGGTATGACCACAAAAAAGCAACTTTGACTACTAGCCGCGAATGTGATCTCACAAGATTTGCTGGATTTTTCAGATTGATCAGGTACTGGTGGCATTGAGACACGACAGGTTGATGAAGGTGCATTATCATACACTACCGCTTGTTGGTGGGTGATTTCCAACTGCCGAGAAAGCTGAAATGCATTGACTTTCATTGATGTGTTTGAAAATAGACGGAGAGACATAGTTTATGAGTGTGTCGAGTGTGTTGGGTTCAAGGAATCGATTTATGAAGGGATATTCGCAAACGATTTATACCAATGTTTCCAGTGGTCACTAGCATCCGGTGATTGAGAATCAACGTCGAATCGGTTTGAGAAAGCAATCAATTGATAACAAATTGTTTAATTTGTGATGAATAGATTATAGAGAACTCAACGAGTAGAGTCAAACCTGTGGGACAGTCAACCGCTTTTCCGAAATTCCCAAGGAATCAGAGTGGAATGATATATGACAGAATGTGGCTACTTGATAGCCGCATCACAGTTTTCGTTTTGCTTCCGATGAAACGCCTAAACAGGGTAAACATTACTACAAATAAGAGGGAAAATCCAAAACTCGCTAGTGGAAATAGCTGTATTGCAGTGAAGATCAAATAATCACGAGCAGACAATGTTTGAGCCAATGCATTGCAGAAAATCTCGCTATTGCAACACCCGTTATGGTTTTTACTCTGCAAGCAACTCACCTAAACTGGAGAATAGGCTGCGCTTTAAGATTGCAAAGGAACGGCAGCCTATGAGCTCATCAAAATTCCGGTTCTAGAAATTGAACAACCCCGTGGCTAAAAAAGTTATTTCTGGATTTCTCTCTTTTGTAAATGGCATGGGCTTGTTGGAGTAAACCTCATCACTCTTTAATTTGTGCTATTTTAGCCATCGACATGATCGCCATTCCAAAGAATGGTTTTCATTTAATGGTGTATCGTCTCATCACAACTGCTGCCTAACATTTGTCAAGTACACTCTTGAAACGCTCCTGACAGGGAATTCCAGATGTTCACGATTCTTTTGGGTAGGATGCGTTTCGCAACAAGCCATTCAGTTTTGCGTTTATGAAGCTCTATAGGATGTCCTCTGGTTATATGGTTCGGTTTGCATTCCCAATTTTTCTCTCAGTATCCGCTTTTGTATTCAATGAGTCGAACGTCGTGACGGTAACATCATTCTAAAAAGCGACTAGAAGAACGAAATTAACTCATGAAATACGACCGAAACGGTTGAACAGATCCTCTGTGGAGAAAGACACTTCTGGTTAGTCAGGAAGCGAACACGCTTTGATATTATTGTTAAGTTTTTCCTGCTGACCGTTGCAGTGCTACAGCGAAGATGCTGACAGCTTGAGGTTGTTCGCTAAAAGCAAATATTTCGGAATCACAATAGAAACTGGCTGCTTCAAGGTCGTCACATTTGGAAGTGGGATTAGAAATGAGCACCTACTATCTATACAAGTAGTCATGGATGTGCAACCGTCCAGTATTTCTGTGTTGTTCGGCTAACTGTTTTAAGTTAATTTGTCACCGGTAGTGCACTCCGCCAACTGCCGGTCCCAAGCCCGGGTGAAAAAGGAGGAGGGTTGGGCGTGGGGCTAGCAACCCCACCCCGTAAAAGACAACGCTGCTACAGAAACTGCAACAACAAAAACTGCACAAAAGCTGCCTGGACGGGAGGACTCCTCTTCAGTGGGGCTCATGACGCGTGCTGGTGAAAGCCTTCGGGAAGCCAACTGAGTGAAGCGAAGGATGCCGGAATGACATGGACTCAGCTGAGGATAGCAGCCCAGGACAGAGTTCGCTGGCGTGGCGTTGTTGCAGCCCTATGCTCCAACAGGAGCTCACAGGAATAAGTCAAGTCAAGAAGTGCACTGCATGCGTGAATGAATGATCCAGACAAAATGTCGCACAATCATAGACTGCACGTCTTCAAATACTGGGACATATTCAATCGGAAAACCCTGAACGTTTGATTGTTGGGTGCAGTAAAAGCAAATGCCTCGGATTTGCTGCGTTTATTTCTGTTTCTGTTTCTATTTCTTTTGTCATATCTGTCTAGGCCTGAGCAACCTTACAATATCTAAGCCCACGTGCAGTCTCTGACAGAGCGGCACTTTGCCTGGATCAGACTTGTGCTTTCATACCAAATCATAGTCTTCAAATACATCGGATCCTCTATGTTACCCAGTGATTAGGCGAAAGATCACGTGAATTCAAGGGTTGATCGTTCACGTAATACGTATTTACAGTTGAAAGATCCTTTAGTACAGTCATGGGATCAATCTTAAATGTATGTATGTATGTATGTATGAAATCACAAGCCTGCTCCAGGCAAAGTGCCGCACAGTCATAGACTGCACGTGGGCGAAGGTACTGTCAGGTTGCCCAGGCCTAGACAGATATGACGTAAGAAATAGAACGAAAATAGAAATGGTAATGAGACACAAGCGCGTTTCAGGATGCAGCTCACAACCGGTGGCCAATCAATGTAGCACGATGTTAGCCGAACAGCACAGAATACTGCACGATTGCACGCCCCTGCAAGTCTTAAAACTAAAATACGTGTTTGCCTAGCAGCAATCCGCCACATACTACTTTACGGAAGTGACGTTTTAGCTGAGGTCAGATCATATACGATACTTAAATACATTCTGCTATTGGTGCCTTCCGATGATACACTTACCGAAGTATCAAACACTACCGTTCGGACGCGATGCAACGAAATTCCTTGGCTCTTCGTTCATTTCCAAAAACTGCAATGGTTTGGCTGCGTCCCCGTGTAGTACAGCAGTACTGCACGATTGCACATAAGTGAATTAAAGACATTTGAGTTTCTTTCTGCGTAAAGTTTATTTTTGTACCCGTACGAAACTCGGCCAGAAACATTGCTTTTCAAACTACACCATCATGCTTTAGTGATGACTTTTTTCAAAGTCAAATGTGATCTAATTTGCTAAGTTTTCTAGTTGCAAGTGTTGTTAACCTGCCGAATACGCTTCCGGATGAGGTTATTGCAGCAAAATCATAGCCTGTTCAAGCAACTAATGGATAATGCACTGCCTGAAATCACTGGGAAGTTGGACAATACTGGACAGGATTTCTTCATCTAAGGTTTTCCTGGACTATGTTGCTGAAAATATACTTATTTTCCTATTTGCCTCAGAATGAAGCACCAAAATCGTTTCTTCTAAATGTGTTTCATTATTGCTTTATCAACAAAACTGAGCTGCACGCGGAAACACGCTGGAGTCTCACTGCCATTTTCTCTTTTATCTCTATGCCTGGGCAACCTGATGGTGCCTTAGGTCATGCGCAGTCTCTGGTTGTGTTAGGCAACTGGGCTGGATCCGGGCTTGTGCTTTCGTACACACAGCCAAGCGTCTATAGTGTCACATATCCAATTATTAATTGCTACTCGATGATTTAATTACTTTTCTCCACGAATCGGCGTCTATGCATTTGATGGTGCACTGTTTTGTTTAACCTTCGTTGTTTTTACTTCAGCATTTATGAACAAAGTTCAAATGCATGGCTTCCTTGGACGCAACTTCTTCCGATGTGCTTACTTACCTCCGAAACAATAATGTTAGTGAATCCATATTGAAATCGTTCGACGAACATGGCATTGACGGCCTGTCCTTTTGTTTACTTACCGAGCAAGATGTTCGCGACATGGGTATAACTGCCGTGGGCCATAGAAAACGTGTTCTCTTCCTCTCCTCCATGTGGCGGCGTTCGATACCAAAACTATCTAACCTCGAAATGGATGATTTACTACGGTTGCCCAAAACAGAATCGACTCTCAAACCACGAAACTATTCAACCCCACCAAATTACACCGGTGCTCTGGTATCTGCTTTAGCTCACGATGAGACTTCTTATCACCAAAATTGTCCTAACCCATATGTAGCAGATGATTCCCTCTTTGTTGAACCAAATCCGCACTTTTGGAAGGTATTCATCAGCGCACTTTATGCTTTCATTGTGGCTGGAATTACTTCTTTCGTCATGGTAATAGCACACGAACGTCTCCCAGATATGTCGAAATACCCACCGTTGCCAGATCTATTACTGGATAATCTTCCCCACATTTCATGGGCCTTTGAGGCTGCCGAATGGGTTGGAATCATACTCATGTTCATATGGATCACAATCCTAGTCTTTCATCGATACCGCTGGATACTTATTCGACGTTTCTTTGCGCTGATGGGCACGGTGTTCCTGTTACGCAGTATCACTATGTTGATCACGTCGTTGTCCGTACCGGGACGGCATCTGACTGATTATTGTTCTCCCCACGTGTTTGAGAATCGAACTGCTCGTTTGGAGCGTGCTCTGGAGATCTGGTTCGGGTTCGGAATGTCCACTCGTGGAATTCACACTTGTGGTGATTACATGTTCAGTGGTCACACGACCGTTCTAACTCTGCTGAATTTTTTCATCACTGAATATGCACCACGAAGCTTTCAACTCCTGCACACCGCATCCTGGGTGTTGAATTTGTTCGGCGTGTTTTTCATCTTGGCGAGTCATGAACATTATTCAATCGACGTGTTCGTGGCAGTCTACGTTTCGTCCCGATTGTTTTTGTACTATCATTGTCTTGCCAACAGCCGTATTCTCCATCAGGAAGATAAAGACCGCGCTTTGATCTGGTTTCCGTTATTCTCGTTCCTGGAATTCGACGTAGACGGGATGATTCCGAACACGTATTGCATTCCTTTTTCGGGGTATTTTACCAAGAAGCATAGCGTGCCCGTCATTGAATGTCTCGGTGATGAAAAGGACCACAAGGGTGACCTTCCTGTGGTTCCCGACGAACGCCTAAAGTCTAGTTAGCTTTGGGTTCTTTTCTCACTGCTTTTTAACGGCTTTCCTTTTTAAACCTCAGAGTTATTTTGACTCAAATACACGCCCTTATCACGTGTTTTCTTTTCTAATGAGTATTTTTGTGTTTTGATTGGTTTTAATATCCTACTTGCCCAACAGTTTTTCTTCTTCTGATGATTAAAGTATTTTGGTAACGATACAACCTTGTTTTCTTTGGTTGGTGTACTCTCGACGTGTGCTGGTGTGACTCTTCACATGATTAACCGAGCGCCTGTTTTATCACTGCGTTTGATTGTAATCATATTTCTATTCCCTCATCATGAATGTGCAATCACGCGCGCAGCGTTTCTGTGCTGTGCGGCTAACACAGTGCTTAATTGATTTACCACCGGTAGTGTGAGCTGAATGCTTCTTTGCCATATCCCCTTTCTTATATCTGTCTTGGTCTGGGCAACATGACAGTATCTTAGCCCACGTGCTGTCTATGATTGTGGGGCACTTTGCTTGGATCACGCTAGTGTTTCCATCATAGTCTATTCCTTCTCATACAGCTGAACTGATAGGAAAGGAGTGCTTAGCTCCGGTTCCGTTATCACAAGGCGGTAGCACTAATCTTTCACCCATTGGCAAGGTGTTTATGTTAATTTTCGACATAAGGTTTTCACCTGAGTATGATGTGTAGTAAGGGCTTAGCATATTTTTTCCATCGAGCTTTAGAATTGCAGAGCGTACACGATGCGCTTCATAATTGCCCTCGAACGCTCACTTGAAGGCACTGGGTAAAACGTCATCTCCGAGCTGGGAAGGAGCAGATACTGCTCTTGGCTGCTCAACCTAGATAAGCGTACAACTTCCGCCAATCGACAGACTGCTTCCTATGGTTGTGAGCGCTGCAGAAGCGATTCTTCCTGTCAAATCGGGCTGTTTGATCATCTAAAACACTGTGTATCATGAAGCCGCCATGCGCTTGTGATGCACATCCATAGTCGATATCGACCGAAGAATGCCCGTGACACAGTGGAAACGGGGATCTTTTACCCAGCGGGCCTTGCGCTGAAGTTAATTTTAGGTATTGATTTTCCACCTGGGTAAGTAAAGCTCAATATCGTTTTCACCTCAAAATTGCAAAGCGTATGTGTTAACCACTATGCTCCTTTACTTTTAATTTTGTGAGACTATCTTCTCCTGGAGGATGAGTCGGCTTCACTGAAGATTCTTTGAAATTTGGGTACAAACCGGCGTCCCCAGCACCACTCGGCGTTTGTTTGAGTCAGCTTCTCTAGCCTTTGCACAACCAAGTGCGACCTGCAAGGTAGCAGGGAGTTGCCAGAAGGAGGTGGTGTGCACCAACTAACCGTTACAGATTTTTCCTCGGGGTTTTCTCCTGAAGCCTTTCCCGCGATCAGGTATCCCGCAAGGCAGCGGAGGTTAAAAATCAGGGTTTTCCTTTCCTTAGATGAAATGCCCTCCCAGGCTAACGAGCTCTATCTGCCCGAAGCAGGCGGGCGCCAGTCACTCGCCCCTTCTCCTGTTGGTAGAAGCAGTTCCGCCGGGCTCGGGGAGCCACTCGTGCAGGCCAGAAGCTGGACTTGATTGTCAGAGGCTATTTGAGACGCGTGACATATGGGAGCATTTTATAAACAGTGTGAGCTTATCCCCACTGCCACCCCCGGCTTTAACAACCTTTGAGCCTGTAGTTATGCTGCACCGTTTCATTACGGTTTTTTGAATGATTACAGCCAGGCTGCATATAACCGTGGATGAGCTGCAGCTTATATCTCACTGCGGGTTTCATTTTCCAGCTCCGACTAATGCTGGCGCATCAACTTTCAAAAAAACCTCCTGGTATTCTATACTCGGCCCCAAATCAGACTGTGCTACAGTCTGATAGGTTGTGTGATGTTGTCATGTTCCACAAGTATTGAGAATGTAATAAAATCTGGATTACCACTTGCCAGTTTGACCATAAGTTGACCTTGCAAAATCACGCCACATCCACACAGGCATTGCCGATTCAGTGTATGACCATACGGCACTTTGCATATCATCAGACTTTCATTTTTTCATTTCCGGCTTCCAGCAACTTAGTGCCGTTTTTAGGTCAGTTAACCATCGCACAGTCACGTTAAGACAAATTTCAAAATTTTTGTACGATTGAACTATTGCAACCAACTCTGTTTAATCACGCGCACACGATAAACGTGTGAAAACGTATATTGTACTTACGATAACAGCATTCCATTACGCAATCGTATTACAGAACGACTTTAACACATTTGAAAGTGGACGTGATTTATAGAATGAATCCGAGTCAAACACTAATCAGAAGTAGGTTGTAATTTTTCTATTTTTATTTCTAATCTGATCTACTTTTTATATGACGAATACCGGAGTGAATGACACCGTCATGTTACGCAAATAAGATATTCGTGACTACTCATCAGTAACATATTTGTTAAAATATTTAAATAATTGATCCCGCACTTTCTCAATAGAAGCACTAAACTCATGTTTTGCGATTAATTGAACTCATCACCAGTGGCTATTAACAACTTGGGCTATCCGAAAATTACTTTATCAATCTCGAATGACGGCAAACTTTATGCATTACTTCTTCAATTTAACTACGATTTAATAAATTTCGAATTCTTGCACTCAGCTCTTTCCAACTGGCGTTGACAAAGAATAGGTGCATGCGATGTGCGTAATGGTGTTACGTTACTTGTAAACAACTAAACATCTTATTACCGGCGCAATCCATTTTAGCATCGAATAATGGTGATAGACGGTCCTGCTCCAAAATATGTTTGATTGTATCTACTTGTTGCGTAGTAGTAGTTCAAACAAAAAGAAAATGGCATTATCCGTTCACACGAATTTTCAGCGCGATGTTGCACTTTCTCCGGATTCGTGGCGTTCTCCGCCAAAAAGCTTACACATTTTTATAGCGGGCCTGGCGTAGGTTACAATCACATCAGTTTTCTAGCTTGGCCTAGTGATAAATCTTAATAAGTTACCCATGCTTACCAGTCTTGTATAAACTGGGGTTTTCCATAAAGACTCCCGTTTTCCTAATGTTCATTGAATCGTTGATATGGTCAGGAAGCAATATACGCAAACGTATTCTTCCAAATTTGTGTTTATGAACCGCATTATCTTCATCGTAATTCAGCATGCATACACGCCATTACGAAGCGGCCGCGTTACGAGACAACCCCAAGCGAGTGCCATTTTAATACCACCGTAAATTAATTTATTGTAACGTTTCGAGAGATATGTTTGTCTCATTTTGCCAACTCAAACAAATTCGTTTTGTGCGAATGTGAGCATTGCGCATGATGCGAAATTAATGTATTAACTGCTGCTGGACTGCTCGGCATTAACAAATCACACCCGCTTTCTGGCTGTTTGCTGCCATGAGGTGGAGACAGTATGAATAGATTCACTGAACCTTGAGTCAGTGGAAAATAAGTAATCGAAGTAATATTTGACGGATCTGCGCATTGAATCTAAGTCAACTGATCTCATCAATGGGAATGACCGCCACCCCTGTGCTTTGCATCTCAATCGGTATGTGACAATATGTAGAATTAATGAAAACACGACAGGCGTGATTAAGAAAGATAATCTTTACCATCATTTGCCGCATACAAGTGGAAGACTTGCAGACAAAGTGTGAGCATGGACTTCACTGGCGAATGGGACTCACATAGCCACACGAATGGCACATTATAGTTTGTGTGCATGGACTTTTGTTGAAGCAGATCGAAGTTAATAGCTACATTGTTTGTACTCTCCCTGATTCCCAACTACGTGATGGTATGCTGGTCTTGTTCGCCGGTGGTTTGAAGGGAAGAAAACATCAAGGATTAATATATTGCCCACTTGCACATCACAACCAGTTTCTGGCTGTTTGCTGTGATCGGTTGGCGACAGTATGATTGGGTTCAGTGATCCTTAAAGCAGTGATAAAGTGGTAAACAAAGTTATACTTGTATGCCACTGTTATATAGGGTTATTACAAAGAACCGCGATGTTCAAATACAGAATTGCGTGTATTCCTAACCAAACGCTCAATGCGATTATGAACGAGCAATATATTATGCTCACTCACATACCACAATCGATTTATACCTGTTTCCTGTCACTTCGCGATTCTTTATTTCAACATTGTCATCATTCTTTGTAAGAACCCTATTTAAGAGCGGCATTCAAGTATCCTTTGTTTACCATCAAAGACTGTTTTCTGCAGAAGGACAACTTGAATTGCACTGCGTGACTGCTCAACCCCGAAATAGGTCCCGTTTTTCATTTTAAACACTATACGATGATTCAGACGATCCTCGATTTCGGCTTTCGTTATTCGTACAAACATTGACACTAAACTTTTGATTGCTAACCTAGCGAGAAGGACTGAGGTGTATGGATGTTTTACAATTTGAATGGTAGTCTACATGCTCAATTACACAAGCGGTTGTGTAATCTGTAAGGCATCTAAGCTTGTAGACGATTTCGATAATTAACCATACATCGTGCAACTTAGACGGTTGAGCTTGTTGAGGCGACATTATTTCGCACCCCTTGCAACAGCTATTCTTACTTCGAACCCCCACTGCAATACCCGAGGTAACTTATACATGATGTACATCACATCTCAAATACATCATCAAAGGCAGCATTACACCGGTAGCACGTACCGAATGCTTAACTGTCACACAACCATGAAAAAGTAAAATCCTAAAAGATGAAGGAGGGAGGCTTAAATAACTACGGATTCTATATACGAGTTAGTTCTTTTTTGTTCCTCATATCTGTCTAGGCCTGGGCAACCTGACAGTATCTTAGCCCACGTGTAGTCTTTGATTGTGCGGCACTTTGCCTGGATCAGCCTTGTGCTTTCATACATACATACAAACAAACACACCTCGACTCATCAAGTCTCGTGATCACAACTATTTTTTGTGCCCGTTTCCGATGAAATTCGCTCTCAGTCATAAATTCAACATGTGGATGAATATTTCTCTGTTTCGACGCAAAATAACCCCGAGTTGCCATTACTTGGTGACAAAACTTACTCTAGATTACGACGATAATCTCAATCGATCGTCTGCGTCATTGTGGTTTTAGGGAAGCGGAAAATTCGTCTTGAGATGGGCTCATTTCTCAAGGCTATTTCCCACTCAATCCACAAAGACCTTGTTGAATCTCGATGTTCATTTACTGCTCGATCGAAACATGTTATATTACCCTGCAGCATGTCGCTAGATCAGTGCTTATTCGCCTCAAGAAATCGCTGTCAAAAGGATGCTTTCACAGAACATTTGTGTCGTTGATAGTTTGTGTGTCATGTTTTGCTGTAATATCTCAGTAGTTGTTTAAAGTTTTTTTTACTAAAACAATAATGGGCAGCTAAAATCAATGATTATATTGATTACTAAACAGATTCACACAACGGGCATTCTTGTGTCTCACGAAACTTTTATCAACACAATTTTCCACTCGTTTTGCATTTGACAAAGCAAACACCTTTGCGGTTACGGTGTCTAGCGTTTTAACAAATTGGATCACGCCACATGGAGGTCACACATTTGGCGGAACGAATAAACGCATTTCGACGGATTTTAATGAGAAGTACAAAACGATGAGCTTTGAAATGTTGAAAGAAATTTGTGCATCTGAATTAATTTTAAATATTTTGCCCAACAGTTAGCAAAATTATGATTTAGCAAAAGGAGAAGAATAATGAAACATATTTTGGAGCATCTAAATTTGCGTTCAGCGCTGTCACTTGGTAAACTCTGTGTGCGTGACGGAAACGCGTGCGAATATGGATATTTTTTAGTCGATACAATACAAAGTTCACACATTGTTTTAATTGATCAATTTGAAGGTCGATGATTCAAATCGCGCTACTTTTGTGGAAGTATAGCTGGATACGAATGTGTTAAACGGTTGCCGATAAAGAAACATTTTTGATGCTAGTCACAAGTGTCTTGCTTTCTGTGGCCACTCCATCATTTCAACGCTAATGGCGTCGAGTGTCCATAGTTTTTATGGTACTAAGTTTGAAAACTAGACTGATGCACCATAGGGCGAAAATTGAGTTCCATAAATCTTCGTATACAATTTTCTAATTTGGGGCTTTGAGTTGGGAGGCATCATTTGAGAAATTTTCTGTACAGATTTATCTTTTGTTAATCCCTTTTGCGAAACAAAAATAACTTCTACCGCTTTTATTAATTTACTTAATTCATTTTGATGTTTATTAAGCTTCAGAGAAATAGATGTTGAATTAGACAATAGTATCTGTCTATGTTAAAAATATTCACTTTTTGATTTTCAACTTCGTCTACTCTCATTCCCACGTAAAAGTTTGAACATACCGCGAACCACTTCATTTCAATTCGCGCGCGCAAAAAACCGTTCGCACCGCGGTTGAGTCGATGAGAAATCGATGATAAATTAAGTTGTAGTCCAGTGTCAATCAAGTTGGTCTAACGAATCAAATTGATTGAAATGAACTCGCGCGAGAAATGGAAAATTCGTCCGGGTTGAGTAAATTAATGCGCAAGGTGTATGCAGGGTTGCAACTTCGATATGGTAAAATTGTGCTGTAAGAACTAACATTGGGTGTTACTCCCAAAGTTTGACCAATTAGAATTGAAGGCGTAAGGTGATTGGTTGGAATTAATTTGACAACTAATTGGTTGAAGCCAACCAATGAAGACATCCCTTTTCATCGATTATATACTATAGGCCAACTGTTAGGTAAGGTTTGCACACCTAGTAGGAGCCTAAGCCCATAGCACTTGAAACATAATCCGTTTGCACACTTTCCATCACACCATCAAACTGCGTCGTGCTGTTTGCATTCGTGAGGTGGGGACAGTAAGATGCGGATCCGAATGCGCTTGAAACAGTGGAAGATTGGTAAACAAGGAGCGTTTGTATTCCAGTGTTGGATACGGCTGTTCCGACCAGCCTGTTCAATCACGAGTCCAAACTGATGTAGATACGGTTTAAACCCATGACCACGAACCAAAAAGTTCATTTGCATGCATCTCCATCAAACACACATCACGACCGGTTTCATGCTGTTTGCGCTCAGCAGGTATGGACAGTAGGATCAGGATCAGTATGCGCTTGAAACAGTGGAAGAATGGTAAACAAGGAGCGCTTGTATGCCAGTGTTGGATAAGGCTGGTCTGACCAACCTGTACAATCACGAGTCCAAACACGTGTATAATGGGGTTACACCCATAACAATGAAACAAAAATCTCAATCGCATGCATTTCCATCAAACACACACACCGACGACCGGTTTCGTGCTGTTTGCATTCGTGAGGTGGGGACAGTAAGATGCGGATCCGCATGCGCTTGAAACCGTAGAGGAATCGTAAACTAGGTGTGAACTTGTAAGCTACTTTTGAATAAGTCTGGCGCGACTAACCTGCTCAATCGTGTGTCCACGATAATCAAGATGCGTTAAAACCAATGTATTTTGTGTGTGATGGAAATATATACCAGTGCTGAATTTTTTAACAAAGGTTATTGGAGAAAATATTGTATTGAAGTTGTGAAAATGTTTATTTCTTATTCGACGACGCTGTTTTCGATTGGTCCGAAGACCAAGAAATTTGCATTAATATTCGGGGCGAGATAAAATCCTCGGCATGGAAGAGAACAGATCACAGGCTATAGGGAAAATATGTTGTTGATGCGCGATTTCAGACGCAATAACGCTGATCAATTTGCGGTACGTGCGGAGGTTCTACTCGACAATTAACTGCAACAAATCAGTTGACAAAGAATCAGATCAGATGCAGCTCAATCGTGCAATATTCTACATAATGTTCAACACAAAATAAATTACATATTCGCACAATATGAACGAGTTAAATGCTTTCCTTATTTCACGATGACTTGATCCTGAGGCGAATGGGCTGAAAAGTTGCTAATATAATGATCTAATGCTAATATAATGATCGAGTTGGCTATTGGATACGCTTCGATAAAGCGATTGAACAAGCTTGATTTTTGAAACGTTAGTTGAGCAGTGAATGGGAATTATCGTCGATTAGTCTATCAAAGGAATAAAAGTGTAAACAAAGTTATACTTGTATGCCACTGTTGTGTGGGGTTCTTACAAATGAACCACGACGTTCAAATACAGAATCACAAAGTGATTCCTGGCCAAGCGCTAGGGGTGATTATTAAAGACCAATGTATCGTGGTGCTCGCATCCCAATCCCTTACACACCACTATGGTTTCTGGCTGTTTACCGTTATCAGGTGGAGACAGTAAGATTTGATTCAGTGAGCCTTGAAACAGTGGATAAGTGGTAAACACACCAAGGGATTGGGATGTGAACACCACATTACACTGAATAAAAGTGTAGTTTTCAAATAATTTCCGCAAAGCTTTCATGGGAGACAGAAATTGCTCGTGCAATAATTTTGATGCATAGGCTTATCATCATAAAATTATTCGAAAGGAATACACGTGAGCAGTATAAACGTCAAGTCAAAGGAGTGCATTTTAAAATTTGAGGTAAGATACAAGAGAAGTCAAAGAGCAAAGACTATATGTGTATAATGACGGCCGGCCTAGTTCAGTGAGCATAGAAACAAGATGACGAGTCCAGGTTACGTTATGGGAAACGATGTCGCATAGGAACCTAACAAATTTCTCTCTAATAAGATATACGGATGTAATGCTAGATCACTGGAGATTGCAGCACAAAGCCTACCGCTTGTTGCCGCACAGATAAATGAAACACAACTTTTACTCAATTCTCCGTATTAATAATTGAATCAGCGTATATATAGTACTGATCTAACCGATTGCACTCAAATTTCTTTGCATTATAAATACACGATCGGTCCCAAACATATTCCAATCGTATAGATAGTAATTTATTTTGTTGGCAAAATTTGAAGTTAGCTGGTGGTCACTAATAATTGATCTGTTCAAGTTTTATTGTCCTCCATTCTTCTTTATATGTTTTTTCACAAACGTCGGACAAATTCAGATTTGAGATACACTATTATTTGGAATCAAAGATTGCACCAACCTGGCTACATCCTCTAAGTTTAGGACGTCTGTTACCTGTTAATAGAATATCTACATGAAATATCATTGCCATGCTCTGTTTTTACTAAGAAGATACAAGAATAAACCTGAGATATTGGGCCATTAATGACTTGTGTTGAAATAGTGTAAAATGATAAGTCTGATAGGCATTTGTTCCATTAAAGTAATAGGATGCATAGCTACAACATCGATACTACAGCGGTCCAAAGTTGTTTGGATTCAAGGATGAAAACTGAACGGCTAGTTCGTTACGTCATTTTGCAGAAATTAAATATAGACAAGCAAATTGCGCTTGTATGCCACCGTTGGGTAAGGTTGGTATGACCAACCTGTTCAATCACATGAGCCTCACTCATGTAGACTGGGTTTAAGATCCATGACCATGAATATAATAGCTCATTTGCATGCATCTCCATCACACACACCCCACCATTCTTCCACTGATTCAAGCGCATGGGGATCCTGATCCTACTGTTTCTACCTGATGAGTGCAAACAGCACGAAACCGGTCGTGGAGTGTGTGGGTGTGATGATGAAGTGTGTGTGCAAATGAGCTTTTATATTTATGGTCATTGGTTTTAAACCCAGTCTACACGAGTGGGGGCTCATGTGACTGAACAGGCTGGTCGTACCAACCTTACGCAAACTGGGGCATACAAGCGCAACTTGTTTACCATTCTTCAACTGTCTAAAGTGCATGCGGATCTTGATCCCACTGTCCCTACCTGATGAGCGCAAACAACACGAAACCGGTCGTGGGGTGTGTTAAATATAGACAGCTTATTCTACAACACGGAAAATTGAACAATTCCACTGACCACACACAAGATAAAAACAATTAAAAATTGTGCACAATAATATAATTTTCTTCAAATCAATCAACACTGTACAGTGACCCGTAAAACATCAAAAATTAAGCGATATTATCTTGTTTTTTAATACTTGAATTAATTAACTTTCATACGACGGAGGAAAATGTAAATCTAGCCGTTTGTTCATATTTAAAAATTAACACCAGTCAGTTTATCTTGTTTTTGTTGGCTGTCATCATTCTCCATGAACACGTCTGCTCTGAATGGCGTTCACACCCTTCATATTCGACTTATCAGCGAATTAAAAAAGTACGATCCCAGAATTCACATTAAGTCCGCAGCTTCCCTCGATTTTGATTGGTTATCGGCATCTGTTTTTGATTGGTCAAATGCAAGCTGCTCATTCATGTCTGGTTAGAAACTTTCCCAAAGTTTATTAACACATTCCGACATAATGACGCTTTTAACCCGATCAAAGTAAAATATGTGGATATTTTCACTAATTCTAGGCGGTATTTTAAACGGGAAACTATTAATTCATTCAAGCAAGATTCATACTATCGCGGAAGTTCCTGGTGACATTATTTTAGGTGGACTGTTTCCTGTCCATACTTCCGGAAGCACAGCTTGCAACGCCATTAATCCAGAGCGAGGAGTACAACGCGTGGAAGCCATGTTATTCACCATAGACGAAATAAACAACAACACCAACCTCTTGCCAGGCCTTCAGCTGGGAGCCATCATTCGAGATACATGTTCCGCTAGCAACTACGCGCTGGAACAAGCGCTTCAGTTCGTTCAGACAGGTTCGTTGCGGTCTGCTTGTGGAAATGTGGATATGCGTTCGCAAAAAGAGCGGCCGATTGCACGAGGTGTCGTTGGCAGTTCTTACAGCTCGGTGACGATTCTTGTGGCTAACCTTTTCACTTTATTCAAGTTGCCCCAGATATCATACGCGTCCACTAGTGCCATCCTCAGCGACAAGCGAACCTATCCTTTGTTTGCCAGGACTGTTCCATCTGATGTTGTCCAAGCAAGAGCCATGGCACGATTGGTATCTGAACACGGATGGACATACGTGTCGACGGTACGCAGTGCGGGTGATTACGGAGATTCTGGAATGGACGCGTTTTGGAAAGAGGCAGAAAAGTTGAATCTGTGTATCGCCGCCAGAGAAGTGATTCGCAGCAGTTCTAACAGTAGTGATTTGGATGCCATTGTGAAGGTTTTGCGCTTTGACTTTGCCAAAGCCCGAGTGGTGGTTTTGTTCACTGGTATGGATCACACAAAAATGTTACTGGATGCGGTCAGACGAGCCGGGCATGTGGATCATTTTGTTTGGATCGCAAGTGATGGCTGGGGGCGAGAAAATCTTCCGGTTACAAATAATTCACGAGTGGCTAACGGAGCGTTGACCATTGAAATTCAAGCAAAACCGGTCGAAGCTTTCACGGAGCATTATTTAAACCTGGGTTACAACAATCCTCGCAATCCTTGGTTCAAAAACTACTGGGAAGAATTGTTCGGATGTACTTTTAGTAAAACAACCAGGTTTGTTCGCCGAGCCCCACTAAACTCCAAGAGTCGTGCGGCAGATCTTGTGAACAGCAAGTGTGATCAGAACCCCGGGCTTCGACTGAAAGATCGAATAGGATCTGATTTCAAACAGGAGGCGAAGATTCAGTTCATCTACGATGCGGTGTACGCGTTTGCTTGGGTTTTGGACAAATTACAAAAGCAACTATGTCCCGGCAACCCGTACCATCCGCAATGGGATAAAGAGCGATGTGTCGAATTGTTGATGAGTTACCCGGGGACGGATTTCTACAACATGCTGATCAACATCTCGTTTGTTGGTAAGTGTCAATAACTGGTTTTGTTCGGTGTTGCATTTGTTTTTGAAAGGATGACACAAGCTAGTACATTCGTTACTCCAGCTGTATGTGACGTATACTGCCTACGTTTGAAAAGGCGTGTAAGAAGATATTTAGATTTTTAGTAGTTGCGTGAATTTGTACCATGTGCTAAGATGAACTGGGAGAGAGTGTCCTGCTGACGCTGTGATGGGGAGTTTATTGAGACGAGAAACCACTTTAATAATGAAAAACGTTGACAGCGTCCAGTATGTATGATAAATGTGTTTGGGCTTGAATGAGCGTGACTTATTCGCTCAAAGAATCGAGCTAACCCAATACGGTTGTGTGACACGTCCTAGACCACCGCAATTTTCTATGACACCATCAAATTTGCATTGAATTAATAGGAATAGAAGAACATAGAATCAAGTTTCGACATGCAAGAGAGTTAAATCGGGGCAGAATGATAAGTAGACATAACTGTAGGTCATCTGAGGGGAAATATTAGCCTTCATCAGGTTCATTTTTAAAACTTTTCATGTGAACGTGTGGTCGCTAAATTGTCGCTCTGATGGGACTGGAGTTTCGTTTAATCAATCAACAAATCAATCAATCAGTCGAACATTGTCATTAAATCGCTGTCAGTACGCATTAGAACTAGGAACGTTTTCTAGTAGAAAAAGCAATAAGCTTAACATAATCAACATGATGACGAGGTATATAGATTTAAAATAATGTAAAATATTCCAAGATATAATAGGGACAATCACATATCACATTAGGATTGGAAGCGGAATTCTCAACGCATTCCGTGTGTGTGAGTTCCTCGGGCAAGATGTTCCAAGCGCAAACGGGTTTCACTTTGAGGACATAATATCTGGTATTAGGAATATTCATAAATAACTGCTTAATCTGTTAGAACAGTTTATTGTTAACGTTTCGCTTCTGACACAGAACTTTGTCAGACAATGCGTGTCAGTACGAACAGGGATCAGGCTTAAATTACATTCACCTGACCAATCCTAATTTGGCTAAGTACTACATAAGCCATGGTGGGCGCTGAGCTTGTAAAGATCGGCAGGTGAGATAAAGATCAATTCACGCACCACCACCCCTATATTCTGTATAATCTCTTCATTGTTTTGGTCAGGGCAGGTGTGAATGACATCTACTGACCGATTAGCTCGATTGAGTACTCGGTGAACACACTAGGTGTCATGCACGTTAACGTTTGTTCACTGAAGAGCCGGACACCAGATTGTAGGGATATCAGCCCCATCCACCTTTTTGACCGCATTATCGCCACCCTTTGTTATCTCAACCGGCTGATCAATATAAGCACTTAAATTACCGATGGCTAGGTGGGGTCATGGCTGAATGAATCATTCGTCTGTATTCTACGCAAATCCTATGATGTTTGTAGAGTGATTAAACAGTGATTAAACAGGGCAGAAATACCAGCATTGCAGCGAGTACAGTTTGGTGTGTATGAACTCTAGTTTGCACGCAAAAGAAACACAAGTATAAAACTGTCAGTTGACCTCGACCGCACTTGTACTTGGTTCTAGGGCTCATGTTAGGACACATCTTCGTCTGTTCCTGAGCGAAATGCCTGCCGATTAACAGGTTACAACGAAAAAATCTTTGCTTTCGTAACCTTAATTTTACTAGGATTCAGTACTGAACAATTGTCATAACCGAATTCATCTAAACCAGTTTTGTAAGAGGTGAACATAAGTCGAAGACAAGTTTCAGAAACCTCATTGACATCCGTTAACCACTTCGTCCGTGCTATTTTCGACGCAAGACGGATACTTCATGGATGAAAAGTGTCTCAATATCTAGATTTTGCTACTAATGTAACAGGTTTGCCATCAGGGAAATGTTCTAGACTGCATTCAATATTCTTCTCTCAGCAGTTACATTTCAGCACGCAGCGTTTCAATCCAATCTCGACTTATGGTATTTCGCAGTTTCTGTGTTAATAGCACCCGTTTGGCCAATAATCTGTAAAGTACTTTTTGTTTTATTACCCGATGTCAGGTTGGAGTACGATTCTGTGAGCACTTTATAATAATAAACGTCCGATTGACGGCTGATCACGTTGGATTTTCCCGTTGGTTTGCTTAGCCTGAATAATTCATTTTAGCTGGAAACATTTGGGGACATCAAGTCGGAGTTCACATGACAATATATCGTAGGCTAATCTCTCCTTATCAAAGTTTTCTTAGAGTATTCGAGAGCGGAGTTCGCAAGTCAGTAAGTAAGTAAGTCGATAACTAACTAAGTAAGTAAGTGGGTAAAAAGTAAACAAATAACCAAGTGAGTAAGAAAAAATAGGTATGTAAATAAGTAAGTGAGTAAGTAAATAAATAAGTAAAAGAGAAAGTACATAAGTAAGTAAGCTAGTTAGTTAGTAATTGGGTATACAAGTAAGTAAGCCGGTAAGTAAATAAGTACTTAGGCACGTAATTAACGAAGTAGTTAGGTATTTAAGTGACTAAGTAAGTAGGTAAATAAGTAAGCAAGTAAGTGAGTAAGTAAGTGAGTAGTTAAGTTAGTAATCAAGTGAGCAAATAAGTATATAGGTAAGTATTTAGGTAAGCAAGTAAGTATATAAGTATCTACGTAAGTTGTCTAAGCACGTAAGTAATTAAGAAAAAGTGTAAATAATTAAGTGAGTACGTTAGCATGAAAGTAAGCAGGTATATAAATAAGTTAATGAGGAGGTAGACAAATAAACTTGTTAGTACTTAAGTAAATAAGTATTCAAGTATCCAAGTGAACAAGTAAGCACGTATTTAAACAAAAAATAAGTACAGAGAGTGTGTGAATGAAAGTTTTGCATATACGGATATCGTTTGTCGTATTATCATGCACAATGTGTTTGTGCATTGGAACATGGTCCCCGATGCGTCCTTATCCAGCAGCGTTTTTGACGTATGTATCGCCATTATTCCATTGCCTCGAGGCATGCAAATGTTGAACATATTTTCCCCGCATGTTCAGTGACTCATTCGCGAGTTTATGTGAATGCATCGAAAACATTCCATATTAATCTCGGATAAAATTGTTCATATTTTGACACCGCAGAACCCAATCTGTGTACGCCGTGGTTCCATTTTAGCGGTTGGACTTTCCGTTTGCAAAATAGGCGACACCAACATCTTAACATCTTACGAAATTATCTTAACGGCCGAGTCTTTTCTTCTATCCAATCTTAGAGCATTGGTAGGAATTTGATTGTACTTGAATTCGTGTGAATTTTTCGTATTGGCATGTTTTATCATCCCAGGCACAGTCGCACATTATTTTGAAATCAAATTGAGGACCAAACTGCTCAAATCCGAATAAAGTAAATTCAGACTCTCATGTAGCAATTCAGAATGGACAGTACTTTGATTGTCTCCGCGGTTTTATTGTCGAGCAAGTTCAACGATTCGTGATAAGAAAATGTTAACCACCTCAGCTGAGTATACCGGCCACACTTAGTGCGTCTGCGAAGTTCATCATGATAGGGTGCGTAGTCAAAGACTGGCAACCCCCATTTAACTACGCTATTCCATATGAGGTGGTGGGAGTAGGCCCTTTGTGAATATTGTTATTATATTTGAAACCGCGCGTGCTAGCATAGACATACGAGACAGTATAGTCGTCAAAAAGAAAGGTGGAAATATGAAACGATAGCAACCGTAAATTTATATATATATATATATATATATATAAGCTATTATTCGCGATTAGTCCATAGATAGGTACAGTTACAAAAGCCTACGAAAACTCTGATGTTCGTTGCGTCAAGCATGTACTCGCGGATCGTATGCCGTCAACCGCGCTCCCGTGTAGATTCATCGTCTATACGTGGCAACAGAGTAGCTTAGTATGAATGTACTGTCTCTTCATGATTTCGGGAGTCAATACGAAACCGTTGATGGCTTTGAGGCTGCTCGCGAATTATCCGGATGAGTTACCGCCAGATTTCTTGGTATTACGCTGCGCTGCTTGCAAGAAATGTCGAAGAAGCGGTGGTTCACTCATGTCGCTTCATATTTTTTGAAAAATTGTTCAACCTTAACCTCATTATTTATTCACTTTGACACATGTAAGCCACAATGCCAACCGACATTGACCGTGTTCACTTGTATCAGATTGATGCGAACACACACCCTATTACGAAAATCGACCACTAATACTTGGCACACCTTAGACTCGAATATAGGCTGCTTAGTGGTAAGTTAAAAAGAGGTGGTCAGTGGAGTGTTACTCACACTTGGTCTGACGAAGCTTCTGTGCCAGAAGCGAAACGTTACGAAAAAACTACTCTACCCAACTGCACTCTGATTTCGTTCCATTATGAATGCACGATCAATCAAAAACGTAATCCAGTCCAATTCTGTCTCATTGGGTTCCGTACGGTAATCCTAATTTCAAAAGTAAGAATAATATCATGATTTTACCGAATTTGGTTGAACTCACAAAGGGCTCAGACGTCGCAATCTCGTTCTATGCGAAATATTACAAATGCTTATTGAGAACTTTGTCGCCCTAGATCAAAATTGATTAACGAGAGCTGCTTACTTTATGCAGTGCAGTCATCTACGAAATACTACATCGTTGGACGAAAGTTCATTATCCTCGGTAATATGACTAAAAAATATTGAAAATGTTATTCGTCAGACCAGCTATTAATGTCATCTAATGCAGCTGAGAGTGCATTGGGAAAAGCTGTTTCTAGGTACAGCACATCCAAAGAATATATTAACTGCGTAGTTAGGTCTAAAATTTGAGGATCCTTATGGAAGAGTAGATAATTATTTTGAAAAAAACAGACCATGAATGACTCCTCAAACAGTCACGAGCAAAGGAGTCCGTAGTCCGTTGAATCTAACGTATTAACGTCTATCTCTAAAGTACCCACATATCCAGTTGATTTTAGCTTTCCTGTTTAGTAGTTCCACGAGTGATTAACGATCTACGGAGCTAAACGCATATGTGTACTCGACGAAACATACTTTGACACCTAATGACCTGTTTCACGGTCGTTGTCAGTCATCAGGTATGCGTTTCCAAGACCCCACATGTAAGCTAAATTCTAATTTGCAAATGAGGATTTATCCTCGAATTCGCAAATAATTGGGTTTATTACAAATTCAGATCATCAATCAAATGTTAGGTTACGGATTCGCATACCTGATGAGCGGCAACATCCGCGGAACGGTGGTGTGCTTCCGTTCTGCTTTTCGAACGTCATATACTACTTGATAATAAAAATATGGCTTCAAACAAAAAATCTAATGACTTATTCGATATTAAATTGTCGTGCTGTTGTAAAACTCTGTGAATTAGGATCACAACGTCGTCTATTTTAGAAAACTGCTTTAGATAAGATGATTGTTTATTTTACTAATACGATCATGAACTATGCTCTCCAACAACATGGAATGCACATATATTTGTTGGCCTCCTTCGGTCGAAGTCGACCATGGATGTACATCACAATCAAACGATTTTTTCATGTTCCACAGCTTTTCGAATGACTAAACAGTCCGTTTCGGGAGGAACAATCTCTCCCGCAGCGCTGGCAATGATAGTCAGAACTCGGTTGTAGGGCGTCAGTTTCACGGCGGCGGCGTGATCTGCGTTCAGCAGTTAAGAGCTGTATCTGCTTCTCTCCAGCTTGCAGACGACGCTTTACACAATGCCTGAAATGTGAGCTTTCATATCTCTTTTTCAAACATCTTTGCACCGCAAGTCCGTTCTGCCCAATGGTCGACTTCCTGATTGTAACTCACCATAGGGTAGATCTTTCAGAATACGACCATTTTCCATTCTGTAGCCGCAGCCAATCCACCACAGGCGGCGCTGTCGTAGTAGGTTGAATATGCTCTACATATATTTAGATGCACCATATACTGTGCTCTACGTCCGCCCAAATATGATTGCATCTCATATGATCGATCCATACGTTCATTATTAACAAGACGCCAATTTTCAGCTATCTTCATCACGAATAAGTTTTTTAACATTGATGAAACCCGATTCTAAAGTATGAAATTTATCGTCACGAAAAACGAACAATCTTACCGCCGAATCTTGATTCAACCGTGCACGACCATGTCAAAATAAATTAACGATACCTTCAGCGTTTCACACTCGATTCCGGTCACTGCGTGACTGATTCTTTAGCCCGAGTAAGTGCAGCAAACAATCTATTTTCTCCGCCCAGTTTAATCAACTCACAGGCGACTGATGACAAAAAACGCTCATCGGTTACCGGGAAGAAATCCAGACCGATTCGGCTTGTTCTTAGGACACTCTTAGCCAGGGCATTTTCGCAATTAATCCCCTTGAGGTATTACGGTGGCTTAACTATTAGTTCTTTGTTGGTTATGTGGTTTCGTTTTCCGTAATCACATATGGTGAGCGGGTCTAAGGTAACACGATCAATCCATCTATCTATATAAACTTCTATCGATCATTTTGAACTTTTTTAAATTATTTTGTCTCAAAACATTCCAAAATGTTATTATGCAGTGCATCAAATTTTCTCACTTGCGGTGCACAGATTCGATTGAGTGAATGGTTTTCGGTTTATGGGCGAATCGATTCTCGAATCGATAAATTCAACATGGCGGTTTGATTTACACGCGGTTTGTGAGCGAAAAATAATTCTAGATAAAAGTGTCCCATGAATCTAAACAGCAATGCATTGAAAGTCAACTGTGACTATCTACTTGCTTAACTAAATAATGCGTGTATGGAAAAATATCCGTATGTGCAGGTTTTTATATTACACAACTCGCAGCATTTTTGTTTAAAGTCAGATTTTATTAATAAGTAGTATATGACGTTTGAAAAGCAGGACGGAAGCGCTTGACCGGTAATCAGATATGTGTGCCCGTCCTGCATTTCCAGTGTCATATACTACTTATACTACTTAAAATTAACCATTCCACTGTTATTGAAATTTTGCAACTCATTTCAAATAGTTTACGGTGCTGTTTTACACCGATTGTGGGACTTAGCTGGATGAGAGGCTGGTGAGAGGCCAGACAAACACAGTCTCCTTGTTCCTCGTGGACATTGTATGCCAGGAGAGGCGTACGAATCCGCAAGGATCACCGGCTCGACTGTTTTGGGATGATGTCGGGAGTCCCTGCTTGGTCTCTACCTCGCGAATGGCTTGTGAACTGTACCTACAGTATCCGGCCCCGATCGGTGCGATCGTTAATCTCGCTCCGCTGCCTTGCGGGTTAGGCTTTCGGGCCAAAGGCTTGAGGTGGGAGTCCTCAAGATCAACTCCTCTACTTCGGCTTGGGCAACCGGGTAGTATCACGCCCACAATGACAATTACAATCCTAGAAATTCTCAACTTTATGTCTTCAATTGCTTCTGCCACCTTTCCTCCACATGTTACCATCCCCGATTCGGCTCTCTCTACCTGATGTACGACTCATGCCGTCTAGACAGCCGTCGATTGCTGCAACTCTTCTACGCCCGCGGGTTTCATTTAGGTTAGCTTCGTTTAACGTTCGGACTTTGCTACAACCGGGACAACAGGCCGGCCTTGCACGAACGCTTGAGACGTTAGGCATTGATATCTGCTGCTGGTCGGAAACCCGTCTCCGTGACACAGGCGAAGTCTGTCAGTTGGTCTCACCAGCTGACCCAGACAGCAGATTCTACCTGCGCCTTTCTAGTGACCCGGATGCTTACTCTGCCGGATTGACTGGCGTCGGTATCGCGCTCAGCTTCCGTG